>OVBA01000104.1:0-101764 GCA_900406435.1 Lepidium aucheri | reverse complement strand
ATAAATATATTTATTAAAATTTTGATTGTATTTAAAATTTATAAGATATATGATGTCTTTTATATATGACAAATATTATTGTTTTTTGATAATTAATACTTATAATCAAAAATAATATTTTTTTTAAAAAAATTTATAGATATTTTTAAGTCGTCTTTCAAGTAATTCACGGTAATCAAACAATTTTAATCCGAACACATAATCTGGTAGAGGATCTTTTGGCAGTGGTTGTGTACATGAAAGAGAACTTGAAGTTATGAGTAAAAGTATGGCAAGCTCGAGTTGCAGGAAAAACTTGTAGGTTTATAATGATTTTAGTACTTCATTGTTCAATAAATTTTTTAATTAAGAAATCAAATCATTCTTTTTTACATTACAACAAATTTTATCACCCTAAAATATATATATTTTTTGATGAAAAAAACATATATCATAGAGTTTTTTTTGTACTGGTCCCACCTTGTAGGCCCCTGATCCCACATGGGCTATTTCGTTTCCACTGTAGCGTTCCGTGGCTATTTTGTTCTCATTCTAAAATATATACATATACTTTAATTAGAAAATATTTTAAATTATTATAAAGGTATTAACATAGATAAATTATTAATAATGTACTTTAAAATCATAAAAAACCATATCAATCATTTGAACATGGACTTAAGTGTATATTTTCTAGAGTTTTGTAAATTTAACTTTAATCCTCGAGATTTATTTGTTGGGTTTAAACGAAAAATTTTCAGAGAAATATACGATGAAGAAAAAGAAAAATCGAGAAAAAAAAAGAGTACAAAAAACCTTTAATGTTATTAAATTTGTCCCGAGATATTTTTATATAAATTTCGATTTAAATTTTTGTTCTATTAGAATTAAGAATATTATTTGCTTGTTTTTCTCTAAATATAAGGTATTTGAATTTGAATTAGGAATATTTCAATAAAATACTTTTTTGTTGTTTTCTGTTAGGTTGAACAATAATTTTTGAAATAAAGTTCTTACGAATATACAAACAAACTTATTTGTTAAAACAAACAAACTCATCTTAAAGTTCTTATCAAAATCTAAGCAAAAGATTTATTTTAAAACCAAGAAAAATTAAATTTTAATTGGTTAAAGATTTTTTCTTAAGACCATCAAAAATCAAATTTTATTTGGTTAGAGATTTCATTTAAAAAAAAAAAAAAATCTTAATTTGTTAAGGTTTCCTTTTTCAACAAACAAAATTCAAATCTTAATTGGTATGAAATTCTTTTTAAAATTAACAAAAATCAAATCTTAATTGGTTGAAATTTCCCTTTTAATTATAAGTTTTTATTGAAATCCATTAAAAACAAATAATTTGTTTTTAAAAATAACTTTATAAAAAAGATAAATTAATTAGTTTGAACAAATTAACCAATAAAATTTTTTTGAGACTTTAAATATAATTATTGTATTAAATATAATGTATTTTGTTAATTATTGAATTAATGTTATTATTCTAATTTAACAAACGAAAGCTGTTTAATTAAGAATCTTATCATAATCTTAACTAACTTATTTGATAAAATAATTATAATTAACAAAATCAGATTAAGGTTCAAAAAAGTAACCAAATCATAACAAAATCTCTATTAAAAAATTAAAGAGAAATTTTGAGAAATGCCTTTTTTATTGTACCCCTTTTCAAAAATGCCTCTTGATATTTATCTTTTCAAAAATGTCCCTCATTAATACAAAAATGACTAAAATACCCTCAATAGAATTGTTACAAACTTTTTCCGCCAAAAAATAAAATTTTCCAGCCAAAAAAAAAATTTCATGCCAAAAAGTTTTTTTTTAGGAATTTCGAAAAAAAAAGCTTACGGAAAAAAAAAATCCCGCCAAAAAAATAATTTCCCGCCAAAATTTTTTTATACGTGCGCTTATAAATCTTTACAAAATTTTTATAAACACCTTATAATTTTTATAAACGCCTTATAAATTTTTATAAACATATATAAAAATTTTATAAACACATTATAAATTTTATATGATCTCTTATAAAACCTTATAAATTTTGATAAACACGTTATAAATTTTTTATAAACACCTTATAAATTCTTTAAACTCTTTTATAAAGCCTTATAAATTATATAAGCTCGCTTATAAATTTTTGTAAATATCATATAAAGTGTTATAAGCACCTTATAAATTTTTTATAAACACCTTATAAATTTTATAAGTTATCTTATAAAACCTTATAAATTATATAAGCTCTATCATAAAATCTTATAAAATTTATAAGGTCTCTTATAAAACCTTATAAATTTTATAAATTGTCTTATAAAGCCTTATAAATTTTATAAGCTCTCTTATAAAAAAATTTTATAAACTCCCTTATAAATTTTTTTTGGCGGGAAAATTTGTTTGTATAGCGGAAATTTTTTTTTGCGGAAAACTTTTTTTTTGGCGGGAAATTTTTTTTTTGCCGGGAAAAATCTTTTTTTGGAGAGAAAATTTTTTTGGCGGAAAAAAAAATTGTAAAAATATATTAAAATAATAACATAAGGGTATTTTGATAATTTTTCCATAATGAGGGGCATTTTTTGGAAATGTCCTCCTTTGAGGGACATTTTTTGAAAATGTCTTCCTTTGAGGGACATTTTTTGAAAATGTCCTCCTTTGAAGGGCATTTTTGTAATTCTCCCTAAATTAAAAAAATTATTGCTACAAAGAGATAAAGATAATACCAAATCATTTGACAAATTATCTAACAAATTTTACTCTAACAAATTATTAGTTAAAATAAATCGACAAATCAAAAATATCTAAAATTTAAAATCTCTATTATTTTATTAAGAAAACTTTTATTGTTACAATTTTATTATAATAGAAATATAAGTTAAAATACTTTTATATTAAAATTAAAACAAGTTGATAATATTATTTAGATAAAATATTATTAGGAGTGAGTTAAAGAATTTTATTAAATATTATCAAGAGATAATTTTTAAAATTTATTATAAAATATACGAATCTGTTAACGTTACAATTTTATTATATATAGAGATTTGGATTAGGATGATTTTAATACAATATTTTTATTGTTTTTTATTGCATTGACAAATAATATTTAAATTAAGTTTCTTATTAAAATCTAAATTACTTATTTGTTAGAACAAACAAAATCGTATTAAGATTCTTATCAAAATCTCAACAAAAAATTATTTTAAAAAAACCAATGAAAATCTAATATTAGTTGGTTAAAGATTTCTTTTTAAACCAGCATAATTCGAATTTTAACTGGTCTTTCGAAACCAACAAAAATCAAATCTTAATTCGTTAAATTTTATTTTTAACAAACAAAATTCAAATTTTAATTGGTTAGAGATTTTTTATAAACCAATGAAAATCAAATCTTAAATGGTTAAATAGATGTTGTGATAATTGTGATATTCAAATCTAATTTCGAATCGTTTGAGAATTGTGATAATTGTTCTAGGTGGGTCTGTTCTTAAATAGCTGTTGTTTATTAGTTTTCCTATTAAGATTAGGAGGATTGTTTTTAATAAATATCGATTATGATAAGGATATAATTATGATAATCTCGTAGGATTTATAATTAATTAATTAATAATATTTAATCTATATTATAATAATTAATTTATTAGTTATAGAATTTTATCAGAATATAATTGTATGACAAATATTATATGATAATATTTTTTAGTAACAATACAACCTAGTCCAAAACAGACAATATAACACGGTATTTAAGTTAATGTTATGCTTTTATTATATAAGAGATTCTAAAACTAATAAATATTAAAAAAATATAAATAAAACTAATACAAATATATCAATTACAAATTTAGTTCTTGATTTGGTTCAGGTTCGAATATAGTCTCGGTTTATCCGTTTTCATAGATTTAAAATTTATTTATGATATTTTTTGGGTTTGTTCTTCTATTTCAGTATTTTGGTTTTTTTGATTTAATACTTACTCATATATTTTTATTTTTTAGATATGGTTCGGTTCGGTATAGATCAAATTAGGGTCTAGAGGTATTTTTATATAAAGTTTTAAAATTACAAATAATAATATAAAAACTCTAAAAAGTTAAAATTTGGTTCTTAATTTGGTTTTTGATTGGGTTCGGGTTTCACTCTTTGGATATTGATTTAGCACTTATGTGAGTATTTTGTGAGATTGTTACTCTAATACAGATCAATTTTGGTTTGAATTATAGTCATTGATCAATATCTGAAAAACAATATTCTAAAATATCAATATGGTCTAACAATCTAAATGAATAAAATTTAGAAAATAATTAAATCTCGTAATTATACGCGAATATAATCCTAGTATTTATTTTATTTCTCATTTTTAGATTAAATTTTAAAAAAAAAAAAAAAAGTTGCGACAAGTATAAGTTATACCCACGAGATGATAATCCGCGCATATGCTTGGTTTTTTTATATGTTTTGGTTTTGTTTGTTGTATCTTCAATGTCTCACATGAAAATGTGATTATATTATAAATATTGTAACATTTAGGTGATATATCATTATTTCGTATTGATGAAACATGAATGCACTTGTCCCCAATACGATAATGAATGTCCGGATATTAGGGTATTCCTTCGGATTTAGATCAGTTTTGAGTTCCAAATAATTTAAAACTTATTCAAATATTTATATTTAGATTAAGTTTGGTTTGGGTAAAAATCAGATCGATTATGAATATTTATACAAAAATTTATATAAAAATCCAAAAACTAGTAAAGATTTTCTAACTGCCACTGAAACTGAATCACAAAGAAAGAAAAATCCAAAAAAGGAACCTTCCATCGAATGGGTCTAGTTCCTTGGGCACTGGATTGGGTTGGCTGGATCAAGAGAAGGTGCGTGCAAGCCGTGGTGGACTGGGGGGCGCCATAGAGAGACGAAGTAGGGGTAGAAATTTTCCTGCTTTCTTCAATATTCCCTTCATACCTCTTTGAGTTAATCCCAACTATTTGGTTTTAATTCATTCTATTTCTAGAAATGGCTACTCGACCTATTTGAAAAGAGCTACTCGGAAGATACCAATCATATGATTCGGCGGACAGCTCATATATAGAATAAATTGATTCAAAGTTTTTTCCGCTTCCTGGTAGCCAGGAGGAGGTTGCATAGTATATAAACTGTCTCCTTAAGATGACCATGAAGAAATTCATGTACCACCGAATACTGAATCAATTGCTAGTCTTGATCGATCAATCCTTCCCTGATCAGATCTTTCTCCTTTGAGAATGTCAATCCTAGACAAAAGCTGAGCTATACTCGCGGGAAAGGAAAAACGAGCAGTTTATGCTTTAGTAGCTACCGTTTTACTGGCTCTAGTATTTACTGGCTTTCAAGGAATATGTTCGTGGTACAGCCAAGCGGGGAACTACCAACTGCAGCTAAAGCGGGGCCGCTAGGTCCGAAGAGTAACTGCCCTTCTGACTTCCCTGTCTGGGATCTCTTCACTGGATGTGGAGGCGCGTAGCGCTGCGAAAAAGAAAGCTTCTGGTGCTGGCCCAGCTGTCGTGTCTATTGGTTCTCTTTAGCGGCTCTTGAGCCGCTTACGCAGCTATAGCCGTTTCATTCCTTTTCGTTGTTATGATGTTCCATATTCAAATAGCGGAGATTCACGAAGAAGTATTGCGCTATTTACCAGTGAGTGGGATTATTGGACTGATCTTTTGGTGGGAAATATCTGAAATCCAATGAACAACAACGATTACTTAGGATCAGCTTGCGAATTTGTGGCACCGTAGTAGAATCATTACCAATGGCACGTTGTGCGCCTAAGTGCAAAAACCACTTGAGTTACTTTAGCCCCAGGCCATGTTATTCAATGATATTGGAAAATGGCAGCTTAACGTAAGAACTAGTATTGAAAGCCAATTCCCCCCTCGTACTACCAAAAAATGAGATTCTTGCTGAATCCGAGTTTGCTGCTCCAACCATTACCAAACTAATACCTATTCTGTTTAGTACTTCCCCAACCAGAAAACGTCCAGAAACGTTCACTTTATTCGTTTAATAGAATTGATAGAATTAAATTTATAAAATCTAAATTTAATAAAAATATATTGAACATTCATTTGATTTTTTATTCAGTTTCGGAAACGACTTAATTTCTTGGTATATAATTTTATGACTTATTTAAATAGTTCTTCAGATACATTTCGGATTTGGTTTTTCTAATCGGTTTCGGTTCAGTTTACGAGTATTAGGTATTTTGTCCAAAGATAATGTAAATAAAAAAGAAAAAAGAGAACCGTACATGAATCTGTATCTATATGCCGAGTTACTCTCAGTCTGGTGGTTAGGATGATCCAGCTAATGATTCAGGACACCGGGGTTCGATTCCTCCTCACTACACTAGTAGAATAAAAAAAGGGATTTTATGGTGTGGGTTAGACTATAGATCGGGCTTTGTTGATCCAGCTGTTGAAAAAAAAAAATCTGTATCTATATTTAATTGGGCTTAACTTAAAAGCCCATAATATAAAGATATGTTTGGATCGAGATATTGATGAAAAGCCCATATTGTGGACCAAAGTCAGAAATTGAGGATTGATATTATTTTTGATAAATAAAATAATTGGCGAATAGAATGGTGTTTGTCTCAATTTTGCCAACCGAAAACATAATAATTAAAATTATGATAATGCTTAAAACCAGACAGTACAACTCTTTCTATGTTTGACTACACATCAGTTTCATTATTATGTTATGTAATGCTTTGTTTTATAATTTTACTATAAATCCTGACACTCCTCTATCTTCTGTTATGACAAATCATAATTGAGTACTTAAACATTGTTTGGTGTTAATTAATGACGTTGGATTATGTAGAATGATGATTCATATAATGTCGGAAATTATTTCCCACTTTCATTAATCATAACAACACTTTATTTATCTATGAATTGTATATTGTCGATTCAATTATTAATAAAAAGTCAATGATTAAGTGTATATCTGCTACATTCGCCATCTAAATTTGATTCTAGAAAATTGTGTTTATTTTATATAATATTGTAGAGATTTATAGGAGTTTATGATTATTTTTTGTCTAATTTAATTAAAAATTAAGAGAAATATAACGATAAGGTATTAAAGTTGAAAGAAAAACATGACATCTCCAAAAAATGAGTTTAAACAAGAGAAGCTAATGAAATAAAATAATTGAGATCAAAAAAATATAAAACAGACTAAAACTTCATAAACAATTATCCCAAACTAGTACTCTAGTAAAAAGTAAGTCACTGTAATGCATGAAACTAAAATGAATGATTCAAAGGAGTTTGATTATGAATTAGATTTTTGTTATCCTAAAAAGTAAAATAATGAAAATTAAGTATTGTATTATTAATTGGTAACCATCAAAAGTGCTTTTATCAATTAGGTTTAGATGTAATACCTGAAATCCAAACCTGAATCCAACTCGATAAAAAAAGTTTGGTTCGGGTTTGAGTTTTGTTAAAACCCGATCAAATTTTAATCTCTCATTTTTCTCAAGTAGTTTGGATTTGGGTAAAACTGACATCAATCAAGTCATATCTATGAAATTTCTTACACAAAGTGATATAACTATTGAATGCGACTATCAATTTACAGTGACCAAGTTTGAATTCAGAAAAAGATACAAAAAAAAAGAATGAAATGTGGGGACAAATTAATTTTGAAAAAATGAAGAGATGTGAAAGGTGGAAATGAGAAGTCGCTATTAAACTTTGTTATAAAGCTCTCTCTCATATTTCAGACTTCTTCGCTTATTACCAATGGCTTCAAATTCTTTTCTCTCTCGTGATTTTCACTTACTTATCTTCACTCTTATTCACTCTCTCTATTCTTCATGCATTTAATCTTACAAAATCTAGTAACAACCAATTTAATTAGTATCTTTTTACATGAAATCTTTTTTTAATAAAGAACATGAAATGTTGTATTGTAGAGCATGTATTTTTCGAAATTATTAGTGATTTTTTTGGCAAAAACAGACTTGATTTATAGCTTACACTACGTAAATTAAGACAATTATTTGGAGTTAAAAATGTGTCCGAAACTATAAAATTGGGTATTTAAGCATTTTACTAAAACTCTTTTTTATTATTGATTTATTCTTTTGTTTTTTTCTTTCCTTTTTTGTATGTCGACTATTTTTACGAGAATTCTTTTTTTCTTCTTCTAATTTAACTTATTATATTAGACGATCAATCTAGTGTTGAGGTACATAATCCACAAAAATCTGACTTCTGACAAGCTTTCTAACACTACGGATTAGGAATTCAGTTTTATGGTTCACAGAACAAGAAATCAAGGACAAGAAGAAAGAACGGAATAGGCTACAAAGACGAAGAAACTCTTCAAGAAAGAAGGCAAAAGCAGAACATCCACTTGGGTCTTTAGTCATTTTCAAAACTTTTGAACAGTTGACTGCAAAACGACCTTCAAAATTTGCATAGAGATGAAAAAAGACATCACCCAGGAAATGCTTCAAATTCAGAATGAAAGGAAGAAAAATAAGAATTATCTTTAAAATTAAGAAAATAACATATTTTTTCTGATTTAAAATTGTGTCATTTTAACATTTTTTTACATAAAATAAAAAACAATTAAAAAATATATTTTTACCATTTGTCTATTTTGGTAACTACAATCAATGACTTTTTAGAAGAAATTTGATTGGTGATCAAACATTTAATTTTTTTAATCAAAAATTACATTGTAATTTTATAATGACATTTTTTTGAAATACTCAAGATGACACTATTTGAAAAACGGAAAGAAAAAAATTATTTTATATTGTTGAAAATGTATTGTGACCAATAATGTGACTATTAAAGTTTAAAGCATTCTTTTTGGATAAGTTAAATTTTATGTAATAAAAGGTGAAATTTATATATAATAATTACATTAATCTGCAAATCTCCTTTTTTTGTTTGGCCTCGAATCCAAGTTTTTAGAATATAAAGCAGTGAAAACAACTTCAAATTTAAATAATCACCTTTTGAACAAATCTTTATAGGATACATAACATATCAAATTATTTACATAACAAAAAAAAGACCAATACACATCATTATTTTAGGTTTCTGCTTTCAATTTATGTATATTGGACCACAGAGAATCTGCAAATCTATGTATCAAGAAAGACGTGACTATAATAAATACCAAAAACAATAAATAATTATATTCATCTTACGAATCTTTCTAAATTTATAAATAACTTAATATATATATATAGTCTAAAATACTTGTATTTCATTAAACTTTGATTTATCCCTATCTTTAGCAATTTTGATTTCCAAAATTCTTTTTCTTTATAATTGGATCGGTAACTCAAATATTATTTCTATAAACTTTTTTTTATTTTGAGAAGAGTCGAACTTATATATAAAATTATTAGTTAAACCATCTAAATAATTAAATTGATAAAAACTCAATTTAGAATGATTCATCTTTCTAAATAAAAAATTGGAGATTTTTTTTTGTCGATGTCAAATCCATAGCTTAAAACTATTTTTTAAACTTCTATATTTAGTCGAATATTTTTTATCCTGGTGTTTAAGATGATCACGCTAATAATTTGACATATGATTCGCTACATTTTCTTACATTATTACAGATTAAAAATTAATTTTCAGGATAGAATTAAGACTATAATCATGTTTTATCGATCTAAGTTTAAAAATAAAATAAAATTAACCATCACGTTTCGATCTAAATATATGTTTTGTCACCATCGTACGGACATGGATAAGGAGCGTGTATATCAATCGCGATTATTCGCGTGGATTATAAGACATAAATACTTTACAAGCTGAAACTAATCAGTTCATTAATTATACATAATTTTAATTTATGATTTTATCTCGCGCGCCAAACAATTAATAATTATTGTTAAATAAAAAAAGAAAAAAAAAAGACAAGCGTGAGATAATAAAACCTTTCGCTTTCTAGGCAATTGTTCGGTCTCTTGTTCCTTTTCTTCTTTCTCACTACAGAGAATCCATTCGATTGAAGAAACTAGCTTCAATGGCAGAATGAGCAGAGACATTTCCAGTTTCTTCAAACATGGCTTTGGAGAAAGAAGAAGAAGCATCACTAAACGCACCGTTTTGTGTGCTTGATGTACTTTATTGTGAGGAAGAAACCGGATTTGTGGAAGAGGATTTAGATTTTGAGAAATCTGATGAGAATGTAGCAAAGTTTGAGTTTTTACCTGATTTTGTATGGGATGATGATGAGTTATTGAGTTTAATTTCAAAGGAAGAAGAAACAAATCCTTGTTTAGATGAGTTTCTTTTGTCTTGTAGAAATGAAGCTATAGATTGGGTTTTAAGGGTTAAATCTCATCATGGGTTTGCTTCATTGACAGCTATTCTTGCTGTGAACTACTTTGATAGGTTTATTACAAGTATTAAGTTTCAGGCTGATAAGCCATGGATGTCTCAGCTTGTTGTTGTGGCTTGTTTGTCTTTAGCTGCTAAAGTTGAAGAGATTCAAGTTCCATTGCTCTTAGACCTCCAAGTTAGTGTTTTACCTCTCTCTTATAATGTCGTTTAAGTGTTTGTTGAAATGCTGATTTCTGTGTGTTTGTGTGTTTAAGGTGGAAGAAGCAAGATATGTCTTTGAAGCTAAGACTATACAAAGAATGGAGCTTTTGATTCTCTCTACTCTTCAATGGAGAATGCACCCTGTGACTCCAATCTCTTTCTTTGATCACATTATCCGGCGATTTGGCTCTAAATGTCACAAGCAATTGGAGTACATTAGGAACTGTGAGCGTCTTCTGATTTCCATTGTTGCTGGTGAGGTTTCACATTATAAAACCTTTTTTTGTGATGTTTTAGTTGGATTCTTAATGCTAATTTTGGTTGCAGATACGAGGTTTATGAGTTACATTCCTTCTGTGTTAGCTACTGCAATAATGATTCATGTCTTAAAGGAATTGAAGTCATGTGATGAAGTTGAATATCAATCTCAGCTTATGACTCTACTTAAAGTTAATCAGGTCTGTGTTTGGAAGTGTTTGTAATTAGTTCAATTAGACTTTTTAGGATCAAAAAACCTGATTTTAGCATTGACTTTACAGGAGAAAGTAAATGAATGCTATGAACTATTGTTGGAGCACATTCCAAGCAAGAAGAGGATGATGAATTGGCTCGATAACGATAGTCCAAGCGGTGTATTTGACTTTGATGATAGCTCAAATGGCTCTTGGATTGTCTCTACTGCTTCAGTTTCATCATCTTCAGAACCTCTTCTCAAGAGAAGAAAAGTGCAGGAGCAGCAAATGAGGTTGCCTTCAATAAACCGAATGTTTCTCGATGTACTCAGTAGTCCTCGTTAGTACCTTACCCTGGATCGAATGTGTTAGACTAGAAGAATCATAAATTCAATCTCTCTTTTGCTTATTATCATCATCTGCTATGGCTTCAATTTAAAGGCAGAACATTTTGTGTTAACTCTAGCTCTCTGCTCTTCAGTTCTATTATTCATTCTTCATCATTATACCCTTGAGTCTTCACACTTACAACAAGATGGAGATTGATTGTTTGGCAATGTTGTAAAAGCTGATTATGTTCAAGATAAGTGTAAAAGAGAGATTTCAAAAGTCAAACATAAGAGTAGCAATATAGGGAGGGGTATAGACAGACTTTAGGCTAAGAATTGACTGATGTATAACAATCAGTAATAGTAAGATGTAAAAAGTATCTTTCTGAGGAAATTAATTCACTCCTAGACAAATTTATGGACCTCTTTAAATCTTTTGGAGATAAGATTGGGAAAGAGAAGAGTGGTTGATATAAATGATAAACCTGAAACTTCTGATTTCTTCAGTTGGGTTAGTAAAACATGTGAAACACTTGTACCTTTTAGCAGACCCAAAGCAGAAAACAAAGAAGAGTGGTTGGTTTTTGTGTAATTAACTTCATTTAATTATCTTTGATTTGAAAGGAAAGGATTTTGAGACCAGACAAAGATTGGTTCAAGTACTTGTCTTGTTTTTATCTTGAGGATGAAAGAAATATGGTGGATTTTTTTGAATTGTATCAATCCTATGACATGAATTTAGTGTCTCTTGTGTCTTGTCAATAGATAATAAAATATGTTTATAGCTTTTAAGCACCATTTGTGAATTACTCATTCGAAAAATTTTCTATTTGGATCAACCAAAAACTGGCAAAATAACAAGATATCTCCGAAACTAAGTTTACGCGAAAGATTAAAAGAAAAAAATGCAAAAAAGATTAGGCTATGATAATTAGATATCCTTAAACTAGAGATCGAAAGCCACCACATAACTACACAAAACCAAAGTAAATGACGATATTTCCTATGACGAATAAGATTAAGGGTGTAATTGGTAATGGTTTTGGTTGCTCTGCAGAGCAAAAATATTTTTACATCATTTAAAAGTCTACAGCAAAAAATCCTACAGCCGAAATCTTACCGCAAAAAACTAAAAGCTACAATTTTTACCAAGCGGCCCTAACTTTGGTTTGTCAAAACTTCTTCAAACTTAGGTTTCTATAGATTATGGTATTTTCTTCTTAATAATTAAATCTATAAACATGCATATAAATTTAGAATTAAACTCCGATGAAAAAAAAAATAAAGATAACAGTCGACCACTTGATCACTATTTATTTATATGCAAATGATTGTAATCGTTGTATTATGTTAAAAAACACTGATTTATTATTATAAGAATACAAAGAAGAATTTTTACATTTGTGAAGACTTTTTTTGGTTTTGAGAGATGACTTCTTTAGCAGATTCAAGGGTGGATTCAACAGCTACGGCGGCTCCGACAAGAACACCGCCGCTAGTTTTGGGATTATAATGATGAACTACTTCTACATTCCTTTGCTCTGGTGCTTTTCCGGCGGAAGAACGTTGCTCCGTCGCTTTCACCACTACTTTTGATCCATCATCTTTTAGATTCATATCTGATAATAAATTAAATTGTTAAGTAATTGAAACATAAAAAAACAATAACTTGTATCAAAATTTGTATGAGATTTTTCCAAAATAGCAGATTTATTTGTTAAATTTGGGTAAACAAAACTTCTGGTTCTTGTGTTTTGTCTTTCTAATTATGCCAAAGTAATAATTGGATAACCTGAGTCTCAGGAGATCTTAATTAGTTAATCATATCAGTTTTAATATAATAATCGAGAAGAAAAATGTTTTTGGTCAAATAGTTGAGCATATATTTAATTCGTTTTCCAGTCGAATTCGACTATGGGTAGTTACATTTGCCTCATTCTCCACCCGACTTCGAATCCACATAGTTGCATTTTCTCAAGGTCAATATCTTATATACACTAGAGAGGATCTTTTCAACTTTCGATATGGGATATTATTCCGTAATTCGTCCCCTCGAGATAATGGCTATTTGGCCATTAATCTTGATAAGTTCGGGGATAGATCGACGGCACCAATTTTGGGTCTGGGTTGTCGATAATGGGCTAGTTATGGGTCGGATCGGTTTGGATGATATAGATCATAAGCTCTGCTACCATATTAGAATATGAGCTTCCAACTCAAAACCAATTGGTAAAAAGATGAATATCTTATATATACTGGAGAGTATTCTTTCCAACTTCCGGATATTATTCTCTAATATGATGGACTATGGTAACTATGTCGATCAAATTGTTGACAAAAAAAAAATAATAATAATAATCAAAAAGATTAAGAGCCAAGAGCATATAATACCATAAGGATCATAAAATATCACTACAATGATATTTTTTCAATAGAGTATTGATAGGTTTTTTTTATAAGAAGGGAATTTTTAAACATATAGCAAATTCTCTGAATCATAAGTAGCTAAATGATTCAGCAAGTAAGAAGAGGAGAGGATCCATTGCATTTGACATCAGAAGCATCTGAAAGGCGTTGTTTTGGAGAAAGTGATGTAATTGCTGCAGCATCAACTTCGAGATTCACTATGAGTTTCCTCTTTTGTGATTCTATTACACTGTTTCTTCTTTCTTCTGATCCTTCAGCTATGGGACTTAAAGTCTGTTGTGTCTCTGTTGTTTCTGCTTCTGCTCCAATGTCTTCTCCATCTGCTGCGTCGTACAGGATTCGTTTTATGGAACCAACAAGCTGCAGAAACATGTAGAAACAGAATAGAGTGATGTTTAAAAACTTAAGAATGGAGTTTTTGAATTGAGAGATGGAAAAGATTTTTGCGTACAGATAAGTGTTCTGTGTCTGGGTTTTGGCAGAGAATCTCTACATCTCTTAGTTTAGAGAAGTAGAAATCTCTCTCTTTCTCCAAGCTGTCGATGTAGAGTTTCAGTTCTGTGATCTGCGGTAAACTAATGAGTTAGTGAACGGTGTAATCTTAGGAAATTGGTGGTGGTGAAGAGAAATAACACCTTTTCATCATAAGCAGGCACTGGTTTGGATGATTGTTTAGATGAAGGTTTTGAAGAGTGGTGATGATTCCCAGTGTTGGAGGATGATTGTGGTTCGTGTTTACGGTTTCCATTTGAAGATGAAGGTCTAGGTGCAGCTGAAGAAGATGCACTCTTGCCTGATTGTTGTGTAGCTGCAGCTCTTTTAGTTGCTTCTTTTCCTCCTTTGCTGGCTTCTCTTCTCTCCAATGCATGGTAACTAGAGAAGAAGACCAATTACAAGATAGCAGTATTAGAAACAAGTATATGAAATTTGGATCAAATGCTCACATATCTATTAAGCAGAGCTAGCACAAATTGCCACAATTTTGAAGCTGAATCCAGACTGAAGACAAATCATCGATTTATAGAATCAAGGATAGTGAAAACTTACTTATGAAGCTGGCCTCCATTTACAGAATCACAATACTTCTTCATCCATTGCATGAACTCCAAGTTGTCCAGTGGTCTACCCTTAACAATTTTGCTCACTTCAACGTGCTACATAGCCAAATCAAACCACACAAGTCAATTCTATTATTGCTTAGATCTAAAGCACTAAAGTTCGAAGATAAAGAAAAAGAAGAGGACCTTAGTGATCTTGAGTTTGTTAAACACATCCTGAAGCACTTTAAAATTCTGAATCATCTCGTACTCACTCTTCGCATCAAAATTAACCTTATGCATCGGAACTATTCCAGGATGAACCGAATCCATGAGCTGACAATGAACAGCACCTGAACAAGCCTATAATCCGTATTCAGATCCACAACAAACACCACAAACAGATCAAAAATTCATCGAATCCGAATTCAATTCCAGAACAAATAAACAAAAAACAGATAAGAAATTCAACGAATATATCAAATCTAAATCGAAAATTCAGGTTTACCTCTTCAACTTTGGAGAGATTTAGCTGCAGAGAAGAGTTAATCCACGCCAGAATCTCCGATCTTCCTACGAAATATGCTGCATCCATCATCCCAATGTTCGTAGCCATCTCCGATTTACACAGATTCAACTAGTTTCTCGATCTCACTCTCTCTGGCTTTATCTCTATCTCTTTCTCTTTCTAACGGCTCTTTTGAATTGCAGAGAAGAGGACAAATGTTAAAAAAGTAGAAACGAGAGCGGAGTTTTAAATTCGAAATGCAAGATCCGAATCTTTACCCGCTCTCAATATCTCGGATCCGGGTATTTTTAATGGGCCGTACTTACGAAAGCCCAAAATTGTAAGAGAAAATAAATTTGTAATAAGGCCCAGATAAATTATTGTTCACTAAATCATAAAATTAAAAATAAACTCAAAAATCACAACAAATTTATCTAACACTTAAATACAAAGTCAAGTTATTAAATCATTTCTTAAGTCTTAATTATTATAATTAATGTTTACTACACTGAACAGGAAATCTCTCAAGTACTTGTAAAGCATCTTTGATAATGGGCCTTCTTTGTGGTATTGGAGAAGCACAAGCTAGAGCCATTTTCAAACAAGCCAACACTAAATCTTCTTTGCCTTCTAACTCAGCCCGTATAGCCACATCCGCCATCCGCATCGCCCGGTCACCGTCATCGATCACTAGCCCATTCACTTGACCAACCTCATCAACCACCACAATCTTTCCCGTTAGTAACTCAAGCAGAATAACTCCAAATGAATACACATCCCACTTCATATTTGGTTTTATACTTCGAAGAGATTCCGGAGCATTATAAGGTAATCCAATAGAACTTGGGCTTGGGCTTGGACTCGGCCCAAAATCAAGAGATGATGTAGACCTCTTGCTTCCAAATATTGGAACTGATCCACTGTTTCTATAACTCATATCTCCAATTAAAAGCTTTTCAAGTCCAAAATCTGCAACTTTGGGCTCCATATCTAAGCCCAATAAGATATTACTAGGCTTAAGGTTACCGTGCACATGCTTTTTGTCGTGGATATACGTTAGCCCACGAGCTATACCTTTCGCTATCTTGAGCCGTGCTTCCCATGGTAAATGACAAGGTGAGGATCCCACTTTCCCTGCTATTATTAAGTGAAGTAGAAACTGTACACGTTAGCAAAAATCACTTACTGGTACTTATTAATACAAAGAGACAAAACTAAAGGACTTCGAAAAATTACAGAACTGTCATTATCGTGCGCTTGAGATAGCTTACGATAAGAGAATCGTCGTTGACATTAACTAACATACTTTTTATAGTTGGAACTACCTCTCTGACACATTTCGGTGCATGTTAGCTAACTATTATATAATTTTACTAACGTAAACGAGTTAAAGAGAATGGAAGAAAGGACTTACGGTAACGGGCGTTAGCGAGACTGCCGTTAGGGACAAAATCGTAAATAACAAGCTTTTCATCGGAGCCCCAATAGAAACCACGAATTCGAACCAAATTTGGATGAACCAATTTAGCTACAGCTCGAATTTGAGTTTCGAAATCTCTAAACCGGTCTAAACCACATTCAGCTATACGTCGAACCGCTACAGCTGTTCCATCTTGAAGAACTGCTTTATACATTATGCTTGAACCAGTAGCTCCCAAAATATAAGCTGAAGCTTTAAGAAGTGTTTCGATTTCAAGCTCTTTTTCTGAATCGAAATTCACTAATGTCCCTTTCTTGTCTTGATCATCTAAACCGGATTTTCGATTTGGTCCAACCCGGTTCTCTTCTTCGGATTCGGATCCTGATTCGGATTCTTCACAATCACCGTCAACGTAAACGGTTTTACGTAAACAATACCATTTTGATGACGTAGCTGTTACGGTCTTCCGTTTTCTTGATTGGTAAATGTAAAAAAACACAATCCCGAGGATTATTAAACCGGCAATGTCACCGACAACGATGCTAATGATAAGAACTGGTTTATGAATTGATTTTGATTTCAAACCGGTTTTGTCGCTAATTGAACCAATTGTCTTCGGTATAGCAGCTAAAGCCTTCGGAGAATTCGGATTTGGCGATGGAGGTAGAGATGTTGTTGTTGCTTCACCGTCACGACATGGATGATTTCCCGGGTCGGATCCACAAAGACCCGGGTTACCGAAGAAAGAGTTATCTAAAACCCGGTAACCCGGGATTTGACCCGTGAGTTGGTTGAAGGAGAGATCAATAACGGCGGTTTCCGGGATTTCGTCGACGAAACTCGACGGAATTTCACCGGAGATTCGATTAAACGAAGCATTGAAATAACGTAATCGATTTCCTCCGAAATCGAATGGTAATAAGCCTTTGATTAAATTCGACGATAAGTCAAGATACACCGTCGAATTAAAACCTCCCGGAATCTCGCCGGAGAAATAATTGTTCTTCAATGAAATCTCCATTACATTACCCAAATTCTTCGGTAATTCACCAACGAACGAATTATCAGAGAGATTCAATACCTGAAGATTCGAAAACGCGGGAAAACTCGCCGGTAATTCACCGGAAAATCGATTATTAGACAAATCGAGAAATCTCAGCTCTGTTGAATTAAGAAGTGAAACCGGAAAAGACCCATTGATTGAATTATTGGAAAGATTGAGACTTTGAAGTGAATTCAGAGAACCCAGATTAGAAGGAAGAGAACCAGAAAGCTTTAAGCTCGGAAGTGAAACAACAATCACGTGATGAGATTCATCGCACGTGACACCAAACCATGAACAAGGAGTTTCATCATCGAATCTCCAGTTTCGTAAAACGGAAAAAGGATCATTAATGATTGAGTAACGAAACGAGAGAAGAAGAACACCATCAGTGTTCAAAGCAAGTGAAGTGATGAAGAAGAAGAAGGGTAAAATGGTAAGTATAAAGAGATAACGGCGGAGATCAGTCGTCATGGTTTCATTGAAAGTGAGAGAGAGAGATCAAAAGATTTAAGAGATTGTGAGAAATGAGAAAGTGTTTATATTGAATTTTGTGTAAAAATTATTATAGAATTTGCACGGAATGTGATAACAAAAGTTTACACTATTTTGCTATTCGTAAATTATGCTGACGTTGATTTTGTCGTTCTAAAAAGTCTTTAATTAAAGTGGACCCAATAAGTGCGGAGGACAGGTGGTTCAGTGGTAGTGACCACTTTATAAATCTTCAGGCACCCGAGTTCGAATTTTCTCAGATGCATGAAGAAAGAAGAAAGGAGTTTTAGAGTTTGGGTTTTGGCTATGGATCGGGTTTTGTCGATCCAATTATAGTAAAGTTGACAAAAAAAAATTAAACCCAATAAATTTTTTTATCATTGTTTATATTGAATTTTTCGGAAACAAAACCATATGAATCTTTGATATTTTGTTATATTAGATGACAAAAAACTATACTATATAAGTTTAATCATTGTTTATATTGAATTGTCTAAAGAACATAACAAAAAACCATATCAATCTTTCTTTTTTGTCAACTCAAAGATATTTGAAAAAAGCACCAAAAATATATTAGAAAAAAACCATATCAATCTTTGTATAATAAAAACTAATAACAACATGAAATTTAGAAGACTAAATTTGATGTTTCTATTCGATTATGGAATTACAACTCAAAATTTATTGCTAGAATGGAAAGATAATTTTATATATAGTAGATGAAAAAAAAAAATTTAATATGAGATATTTTTATAGTTTTATTGTCGTTTTATTTTTATTTTGTCTTAAAACATTTTCCATAATATGAAAAACAAGAAATTTATAATAAATTGTATATTTTGTTTGAATATTTTCACGTTTTGCTTCTCAGTTTAGGGTCATTGAATAACAGTTTTTTGTTTTGTCTTCGTAATCTTTTGATATGGTTTATTTTTTTTGTCAATATTAATATATAAATAAAAGTTTAAAGTGTAAGAAAGTTATAATAATAAATTATTAGTGATTTTTTAAATTTGACGAGCGAAAAAAATCAGTTTTATGATTCAATGATTTAAAAATTACAGAAAAATAGATAATACGAAATAAAGAATTTAGCCTTGAAAACTCCTCTCGACAAACGAGAGAATCAGATATGATCGATTTTGTATCGGATTTTTTTATTCATCTTGGTTTTATTGTGGTTCTTATCTTATAAGTAATGATTACAAAAAGAAAATCTATATAAATCTTGATATTTTGTTACATTAGATAACAAAAAACTATACAATATATTATTCATATTGATTTGTAGGATGTTCTAAAGATATGTGACGTGAGATTTGTTCATGTCATGTGATGTGTGTATAATTTAACAATTAACAAATATCGAAGAAACATAATCAGATGGGAGAATAGTATCTTTACTATAAGACATTCACAAAACGTTGGAAATTTTGCAGGTCTCTCACTGACTTTTATATATTATTATTTAATGTTTTCTCATTAGACCAATTGTTCATCTTACAGATATAACTAGGCTACTTAAACTTACTTATAAAATGTCCTATTAGTTATTAAAGTTTTAACAGGTTTGGTAATAATCCCAATGGATCACGAGACTTTAGATAGAATTAAAAGAGGAAATATTGAAAACAATATACATGTATGTGTTATATTAAAAGACTTTAGTTATTAAAAGAGTTTAGCTTTAGAGGACGTATAACCTAGTGGTAGAGACCACTTTACCTTTTCTCAAGTATAAAAGTTCGATTCCTCCCACGAGTAATAGAAAAGAAAAAAATTGGCTATGGATTGAACCTTTGTCGATCCCATTAGTAATAAAAAGAATGAATAAAGTTGACAAAAAATTGAGTTTTAGCAGGTTTGGTGGAAATACGCACTTCAGTATTGTCAAATCAGGAGAAAGCCTAATAAAAGGAAGCTCCTGGAAAGACAGAAAAGAAAATATTTTGAGATTATTGAAAAAAATGCGAGCCCAAACTCGAAAAACAGCGAAATCATCGTGAAGAAAAAAGAAATAACGAGCTCATCTGTACTAAACGATAATTGATACGATCGAGTATGATTGACAGACAGATCAACCATAAAACCCAAAACGAGCTCACCAAAATAAAAACAATAATAACTTTTGTGCTTGCCACTTGCCACTTGGCACTTAAAAAAAAATGATCTCTATAATCTTCATTATTTGTCAACAAAGCAGATTTTCGAATTAACACTTGGTAATAATCCCAATGGATCACGAGACTTTAGATAGAATTAAAAGAGGAAACATTGAAAACAATATACATGTATGTGTTATATCAAAAGAGATATAAATGTAGTACTGTTTTGGCCAGAGGTCAACATCAGACGTAAATTAAATGCATGTCAAGAAGATTAATGTACACAAGGTCAAATTGATTAATTTGGTCCCATTTTCAATTTAATTTCTTTTGCATCATTGTGGTCCATTTTGATTCTATCTTTACCAACTATTTTTCTTCTCCAGAATTGGAAATTTGTTTTCTTTCAAATAATCCGATGAATCTTACCAATCATATTAAACATATCAGTATTAAACATTTAGATATGCTCAGTGATAATAGTCATTTTACAATTTTTCAGTTACTCGAGTTCGATTCTTCTTTGATATAACGATAAATAGAAGAAAAGGTTTTATGATATGAATTTTGGCTATATATCGAGTTTTGTCGATCTAAACGTAGTAAGGTTGAAATACATATATATATATATATATATATATATATATATATATATATTTATATATAAAACCAACAAAGCAGGTGGTCAATTGGCATACCTCTAATCTAGTTAAGCATTAGATGTTGAGTTCGAACCTCACATGCTCCAAATATAATATTTCGGTTATGGTTCGAGTTTTGTCGTTCTAATATTGACAAAATAAAATATTTAGAGATGAAAGACTACAATATCGAACTATTATACTAGTGAAGACTTCATTGTATTATCTAAACAAATTTATAGTCGACTAACTTAAAAATATATTTTCAATCTCCTTTTTCGATTATATGAATTTTCTGCGAACCAGGATGAGTATATCTAATTGATAAAGTAATGATTTTTGGAAGCCTTAAAGGGCTATAATCTCTGTGAAAATATAGCAAATGAAATGGTTAATGTGTTGATACTCAATATATCAGAAGAAAAATCATTATTTGGTAAGAGTATAAACATAAAAAATGTAAAAATCAAAGTCAAGTTTTAGCAGAGTGTGAAACAATAGTAAATAACATAAAGAGTGTCGTGTAGCTCAAGCAATTTTCATGCATTGGATTCATTGATTACATTTATTGAATGCAAACATTTTATTGTTACAATATATTGCGTGTGAACAATACTCACTACATGAATGGACAGATTCATACTTAGGTTTAGTAACTTAGTTTTTACAATAATACATAATCTAATACACATTTCAGACCAAACAATAATAGATTAGTGGTTTAAGTTGGTACCAAAAATCTATGAAACATATATTTGATTTGTTTGAGAAAGAAATTCATATAGATTTCCCCGGCCACTAAGAAAGAAAACAATGAAAATGATGATGTTCAAGCAGGACTTAGCACAAAAAGTTTTAAATTAAGCTTTGATTAAAGTAGAGGAAAGATGAGTGCGGATTCTTGATCTTGGTTCGGAGAGACACAAAACAATCGCTCGAGTAAGAAGTGATCGGGTTGAGTTCTTATTATAAATTCCGAAGTAAAAAAGTGAATCATTTTCTCAAGGATTTCCACCTCTATTTATAAATCATAGAGACGGTTACAATCCTTTGAAAATAAGAAAGATTACATTTGTTTAGATTTGCATAAAAATAGAAAGATTCTTGCTAGATTTTCTGAAGTTCTCCTTATCCGAATCAGGAAAACTTCCTTTTATCTTCAACGACGGGTTGCAACTCTTCTCGTCCAGTGATCACCCGAATAGGGATCTTTCCGAATTGTCAACCGAAAGTGGAAATGACTCTTTAGCCGAGTTCACAACTTAATAAATTTTCAGTTATCGATTGTTCTCGTATACCAAAGTAAGATCCGAATCCACTTCCAAAATGTGTAGATCTTTTGTGTTGTATATTTTGGTTATGATATATAATTCCCATTAGTTAGAAACAACAACCTCTTAGAAGTCGGAATCTCTCGGTCACCAAAAAAATCCATTCCATCATACATTCCATTCCATTCTTCTTCATATGGTAAGTATGTGATTTTATGAACCTAGAAACTTCAATCTGAACATACAAAAACCATAGCAAGAAATGATTTATTACAGAACTAATAAGTCTGCCGGTGGACAAAGACGGGAGATACATAAATAATGGCGTTTTCTATTTACCATTTTGCAAAAATCCAAACTTATTATTGTCTTCTAAAATTATAATTCATTCCAAATTCGACAAATTTTCAAACAGTAATGATATAATAATACAACACTGAGCATTGTCACTTGATCGGTCGGATGTTTTTGGATATATTATGATATCTATTACGACTTTTCATTCTTCTTTTTTTCTCAACAATAATGATATTAACTGTAAAAAAAAATTGTTTATTTTGAGAGTATCGATTATGCCAAAAAAGCAAAACTAGATTTTTTTGATTCAGTGAAGTGAACAGGTCGAAACCATATCTTGTAGTAAGCTACTATCACTTAGATTGTAACAATGACGTATGATTTTTTTTGGTCAACGATAAAATTGAGTTACAATAGTCAGCTAATTAACCAAATTTCTACATAAATTTTTTAGGCGATAGACTTCGATTATTGATTATACATGTATGTCTGTCTATAGTAAACTTACCACTAACCACTGTACTAAATAATACTTGTAACAATGACATATGATTAGAATTATTAATTGAGATGGGTCTTGATTATTTAATTATTTATTAAGACTTTAAAAATTAAAAAAAGCTTATAGCAACGTTTGCTTGTTAATGATGTGACAGAAAAAAAGTGAGATATGGTCTTTTTTTATTTATTACTAAATTACTTTTATAAATCAAAAGAGTACATAAAAAATCAAAAAGTGGACATAAAAAACTATTACTAGTATTTAATGAACAGAAGAACTATATACAAAATTCATCATACTTATTACACTATGTTGAGTAATAAATTTTGTAACATTATTGTTTAGCTTTTCAAGGAAAAAAAACAGATCTAGTGTGAGAATATGCTTTAGATTAGAAGGATGAGTGTTACTTTTGCTGTATTTTTCACCCAAATTCGATTATAAATAATCATGTATCTCCCACATAATATTATTAGGAATTTTACCATATAAAAAATTATGTTTTCTGTTTTTTTTTGCCTAAAAGCTGTAATATTATTAAAAATGCTACATATTATAAAGATAATATGAAAATGAGTCTAACAATGGTAGAAGAAGCCTCAACTCTAGGTTGGAAGGATCAAGATCCTGAGTGGCCACATATTAGTGAATGACTTTGCCACATGTTGATTTAGTGGGGACATCGCCATGCAACTGCCTCCGATGAAACGGTGAGAAAGATGTCACCATTCTCCTGTCCAAACCGCATGCAACCAACAACAACCAAGATCTGCTCCACCAAAAATTCAAATCAACACCAAAAAATGATTTAGAAAAACATCGCCGGTTTGTTACTCTGAAAAATTCAACGCCTCAATATTTAACTTTTTTGTCTTGGAATTTATCTATAGGCATTGTAGCAGCACTTGAAAAACTACTATCAAAGATGAAGCATAAAGAAAGAGTACGATATGGTGAAGCACAAGGAGAGATAAGCAGATTTTGACACAAATAATAAAACTACACTAGATTTCAAACTAAACAAAGCCCTAGCGGTAGGGATAAAATGAAGGGAAACAACACCATTGCTAAGAGAGTCACCATCGCCGTCTCCAAAAAAACTCAACAAGGCTAGATCAAAAAGAGATTACTCTCCTAAAGAAACAAAACTAAACCCTAGCCGTAGAAATAAGACAAAGGGAGTCAACGCTGGTTCTATCGGAGCCACCATCATGTACTCCGAAAAAGAGCCAACGACGGATAGGTTAGAGAGGAACTTCTAAGAGAGTTTTTAAAGTGTTATATCTTTTTTTGGTTAATATTTTGTAAAACTATCAATTCATTAGTCAAGTTTTTACATAATGTAAACAGTGAGATTTGATTTTTAGATGTGCAAATGTATCAGTCTTTAGTGACTTACTATTTACCACTAAATCAAATGTCACCTGCATTATGCCTTATGTTTTGAAGATATAATTTTTGAATCCTAAATTTAATTAGATTTTTTCTTTTTATGGAAACTTTTTAAAAAGTTAAAAAGGCAAATTGGGCACAAATTTAAAAGTTGAAAAAGCTTGAAAACAAAAATCAAGCAAAGCACGTGTATAAGAGGATTCGAGATTTAGTGAAATACTCCTAAATAAGATAAGATGCTTTTATGATAGAATTGATTTAAAGATATTATTCTCAATTGATTGGTTTTGTGCATCCCTTAAGAGGTAAGCAAAAAAGTTTAGTGAAAGCCCATTTGGATTGAAAATTTAAAGCAATGGTCAGTTTGTGTCCACTGGTCGGGCACAAGATTCTGTCTTTATGTTCTTACATTTTGAGTTTTGTTATCAATTGTACCGAGAATACTCAATCATATATATAAACTAGAATCAAATTTCTTATAGGTAACCAAGACATTTTGATTTTTAGGAGACTATCAACTTTGACCAATAGAGAAGCTTCGATTTTCAGGTAACTACTGACTCTCACAAGTAGAGATTCCACGTAATTTTCGACGAATGACCAAAATTTTCGATATTCAGAATCGATGCATCATTCTTTTATCATACGTCTTCTCAAAGACCAAGAAAACCGTATAAAATCCCATTTCAAACGGATCAAACCCGTATCTCGTGATATTTCGATACCAAATTTAAATCACTAGTCTATAGTAACTTAGTAACTAAAATAAAAATTTTGGTAGAAGAAACAAAAGAAAACACTTGAACTTCTAAGTGTAGAGTTAGAAAAAGGTGATTGGACAAATTTCACCCCAAAACTTTTATATAACTATAAATGTACCTATACTTTGAGGTTCTTGTTAATTGCACACAAAACTAAAATTAAAACTCTAATTCTATCTGAACTATCACATATAGTACCAGAAATACCTAAAGTTTGTCCCTCTTCTTAATTACACATAAAACTAGTATTAAAAATCTAATTTCACCTGAACTAACATACTTGCATTAAAAACACCCAAAAGATCAAGATAGTTTTCATCAGTAGAGCTATTTTCGGATCGAGTTTTTTTCGGGATTTCAGTTCCATTAATTTAAGATACATTCGACTATTTTTAATTTTTGGATCGGATTCAATTCGGTTATAGATCGGGTTTGAATTCAGTATTTCTATTTGTTTTCATAAAAATTCAAAATTTAAAGTCGAGTAGAATTAGACTTTTAACTTTAAGTTTACGTTATGAGAGATAAATTTTGAGTGTTTCTAATACTATGTGTGATAGTTCGGGTGAAATTAAAATTTTAATTTGAATTTTGCGTGCAATTAACATGTGTTTCAATGTTTAGGTATATTCATAGTTATATGAAAGTTTTCGAGTAGAATTAGACATATCACCCTTCAAAAAAATTGCAATGTTTGGTTTAGTTATAGATTGGAGTTGGATTTAACCGATTGGACTAAAAAGCTAAGAACTTAGAAGTGTACAACCTAAGCTGCATGGAATCAGAAGCGGATACGTAGAAGCGGAAGCGTTTAGAAGCGTGGAATTGAGTTCTTATAAAATTTAAGGAAGCGGCTACGTGGGGAAAACATGTAGACACACACATATATATATATATATATATACATAATAAGATACTAAACATAATTATTTTATAATTATTTTTTATAAAAAATTCATTTTGTAATTTAAATATTATAAATTATTTTAAATAAAAACAATTCTCGAATTTTTTTATTATTAATATTTTTAACAAAATTGACTAAATCAAACAGCATAGTAAACTAGAAACCAAATAATTAGTTATTGGTTTGTTTAATTTTTTAAAGATTTTCATATGATATGGATAATTTAGAGCTTCCAAAACGCTTCTAACTTATAATCGTAAGTTTCCACCAAACTTCCAAACCTTTATTTTTGGAATCGCGATTGTAAAGAGATCCTAAGAGATTCCAAGAAATTCTGATTCCGAAGCGAAAAATGCATCATCCTTCCGTGCTACGTATTGTACAACATACAATCACGCATCATTATGCGATTCAAGGATTCCTCGTAATAACAAATTGTTTTTACTTAAACTTCAAAGAACACAACATTGAACAAATTAGCTTGTAGCTATATACTAAACCCTTCTTCGTTGTTTACTAAACCGAGAAGGACTAAACCGACTAAGATCTACACTAGAAGCTACACCATCTACAATAAGCTCAGACAATGCAGAACCAGTAGCTGGACCATTAAGAATGCCCCAACAACTATGTCCTGTGGCTACATAACAACCTTTGATCCCTGGAACCTCTCCGATCACAGGAACTCCATCTTCCGTGCTTGGTAAGAAACATGCTTGTTCTGCTTTCACTTGAGCATTCTCTTCGTTTAGATAGCTTGAGACTGTTTTAGCAACTCTCTTAAGTACTTGGATTGATTCAGGATTGCTTGTAACTTGTTCTGGATCATCAGGTACTTCTTCTTGTGATGACATTCCACATAAATACACTTCACCTATCCAAAAACAACAACAATAAACCAACACAATCACTTCAAAACCTTCCATTATCTTGTATCAGAAAACTAGATCAAGTTAAAGTAAAATGCTTCCTTTCAACTTGAATACACGATTCAACTAGGCTTGGACATAAAAACCGGAAAATACCCAACCGAACTGAAAACAGGTATTTATGTTCGGTATCAGTTCCAATATTTAGAAGTTCGGTTCGGTTTTCAATCGAGGACTTAACAGAGTTTGGAACCGAACCATCGGGTCTAATTCCCATCTACCTATTCAGAGCCACAAACCGGTTGATATCTATTGGTTACCACATTTCTAAAACCGAAAGAACCAAATGACTAGAGCTATACTTCGACTATCATTTATGCTTCTCCACAAAGACAAAGCTTTACCTGTGGGACGAGGATAAACTTCAGGGTCCAAAGCTTCACCACCATGAGAAGGATGATAACTCAAGAACAAAGCATGAGGTGTTATAGCATTAGGTTCCTTTGGTTCCAAAACGATACTATGAGCTTTAATACCATTAACTCTAAAAATCGAAGATAAAAGCTCAAATTTACTCGACCATGGACCCATAGCTAAAACCACAACATCAGTTTCAATAACTCGTCCACCTTCAAGCACCACTGAGTCCACTCTTCCTGATTCAACTCTCACCTCTTCCAATTTCCCAATCACTAACTCAACACCAAACTTCTCCATCGCCGTTGATAATAGCTTCCGAGTAAAAAGCTGAGGATGCACTTGTGCTGTTGTTTGAGTCGTACCAATCGTTGATGGGCTTTTAACTGGGCCATTAACCCACGCCGGTAAGCCCAAATCACCGGAAATAAGCTTTGATTCTTTCACGGTGAGGCTAAGAGTCGTGAGTGGTCTGTATCCATACGATTCAGCACCGTTTAGCTCCTCTGCTAAAGATCGATGAAGATTAAAGCTAGCTCGAGCTAACGAAGAAACTGGACTTCCATCGCACCAATCAAAAGCGAGAAATCCTCCAGCTTTACCAGAAGCAGCACAAGCAACAGCTGATTTCTCGATGAGAGTTACGGCGATTCCTTTCTTAGATAGAAAATACGCCGTGCAAACGCCGATTACGCCACCACCGCATACAATAACTCGTTTCGAGGTTTCTCCATCGATTGTGGTCTTTGTCGCCATTGATTTCGATGAGATCGTGAATGTTCGTCGGGATAACGCCGGAGAAAATAATAACGAAGAGACCACCGCCATTTAGCGATATGAGGTGGACGACTCACCGAAACTATTTATTGGGCTTAGTTTTCTTATTGGGCCTAATATTTAATAAATTGTTTATGGGCTGTTTTCAAACAAACTAATGTTGTATTTAAATTTATGTTTTATAATCTATTTCTATTATGCATAACTACATTTTAGATTACCCATATTTTTTGCTGATTAAAAAAAAATTACATTTTTTATGAACAACTGAATTGACAAGACCATAAACTTCTTATTTCTTGATTCTTATTAATCGTGTTCTTATCCGTAATATTAGAGAATTGTCTAGAAATATATTTTATCTTAAAACTCAGTATTTTTTAATCGAGTAAAGTTTATAAAAAAAAATATCAACAAAATATGATCCATGGAACAATTTCTCTGTCTCTAAACTCCAAACAACACAAACGAAGATAAACTCTCTAAAATCAAATTCTAATAAAAATATTGAGGATATAAACTTAACTAATTTTGTCGAGGATGTGTGGCTCAGTGGTATAAGTCATTTTAGCATTCCTCAGACACCCTAATTTGACTCTTCATATATGCAAGGAAAAGAAAAAAAATTAGTTATAGATCGGACCTTTGTCGATCCTATTAATAATAAAAAGAATGAGTAAGGTTAAAAAAAATTTAACTAATTTTCCAAATATACTTCCTAAGGTTACTATATTTATAATTACACGACATGTTTTCTTTGATCAATTTTCAAATGTAGCAACCATTAAACCACAATTTTTTTTTCTTGAAACACACATAAAAGTAAAATTATATAAGAAAAAACATATGTTGTTAACTGCTTATTTTTACTTATATAAAAGACAAACATAATGTACTATATTGATCACTGTTTCAATCCATTTTTGCATTGCATATTCAAATAATGAATGTTAGTTTCAAGATTTTAATATAACAACAATTAATTTTTGTAAGGAAATTTATTCAAGTATTTGATTGATTTAGATGTTTTACGAAAATGAAAAGGACATGGAAATAAAAAATAAATAATTGAAAAAGACAAGTGACCTAATAACAATCACACAAGACCATTCCAAAATTGGGCTCCACCACTTTGACGACAAAAGCCCATTTATAGGGCGGCTTAACTTCGGCCTTTCATCAACCACACATAACATTCCTAATGATTATTTAAGTTATTTTTTTAATATTTATATGAAACAATCAACACTGTTATGTTGTCAACTTTCAGTTAGACCCGCCGAAACTTTATGTTATAAAATTATTACCTAAGTTTTATTCTGTTTATAATCATTACATTCCGTTACTTAAACAGAAATCTCTTTGTGTTCATTGAACTTGTTTCAAGTATAAAGTTATTGTAGTTCCAAAAATATGTTTTGAACTCGAACGAGGTAGTTTAATTGGTAGTATCCCAGTTTAAGAGGGCTGAGAGGTTACCAGTTTGAGTCTCGGGCACTTCCGGCCTGGAAGATTAGGGCCAAAAGCCTGAACTTCTTCGGTACAAACAAATATATTTTGAAGTATATAACATTGATCAATGTCCCCACAACTTTTTATGTTCATTAGATTATTCGGATCAGCTGTAGGAAAAAATAAAAACTATTGGTTGATTTAGCCAGTACTTACATTTCTGGCTATATTGCAGTGCAAAGATTTAATTCAATGGGATGTTTAATGAAAAAAGTATATTCATGGTGGGTCTGAATGAATTCAAGACTTGTAATTTAAAAATTAGTGGTGGGTCTAAACGAATACAAGACCTATAATTTAATATGTCCAAAAGATTCAAATTTAACAGAAATAGATTTTTCTTATGGAATTCGAACGAGAAATGTAATCTCAAAATCGTGAACGAGATCATAAGATATAACTTTTGAATTGAATCTCGTGTGATCTAAAAAGAGTGTGTAAAAAATAATTTTTATTAGCATTAATGCACTCCGAGTATAAAAAGAAGTAGAGAGGCAAAGGAAAATTGTATCAAATACACGATCAATAAAATCTATACAAAAAAAAACTAGTTAAAATCGAGAATAGTTTAGTTCTATACGGATTAAATCTCATTTTTTTTAAAAAAAATTGTTTGTTGTTAACTTTTGCAATAACAAAATAAAAGTTGATTTATACATTGCAGCATTATATTCATAGACATTTTTTACAGTGATTCTAGATTCATTTTCATTGTACACAAAAGTTGATGATGTAGTTGATATTTTTCTACACAAGAGAGCTATTGTTTCTGAACAAAAATAAAAAGCAAATGTACAAAACCTAACAATGTTAAGTTTCTATTATTGACCTAAAAACAGTGTATAGCACTTAAAATAGTTTAAGTTTAGTTAATTATTAATATTAAGTCAACAAAAGCCGGCGCCTAATGTGGGGTAAAAATTGCACACTTTGATGTAATCTGTCTTTTTAGTTTTTGTATTTTTATAACTTAAAGTATATTGCCTTTGCTTTTGAGTTTTGCCTGTTCATGACTCGTATAATCTTGTTAGTAACACACCCATTTCATGCATTTTAATTATCATTATTCTTTAGCCACTGATTACTTATTTAAATCGTGGTAAACAAAGAGGAGAGCTTGTGTTTAACAAATTTGAATAGATGTAAGAGATTTTATTGCCCATAATAGCACTTTGAACTAAATATTAAAAAAAAAATAACGACGATTAATAAAATTAACAATTCGATAAATACACTAGTAATTTAATTAGAAATATTCTTTGCTGAAAGATTAATTTTTGATGGTTTTAATATCTGCTAGAAACCAACCTAAAACAATTCTAAAACCCGATAATCTAGAGATTCAATCACAAGAGTTCTAAAACTTCAAAACTAAATTCTTGTCATTTGAATTACACTTGATATCTCTTTTATAATACAAGGGCTCGAAAGTTTTTCTCCCTACAAAATCGTAACCCTTACAAAACTTATCATCATTTATCTTATCGATTCATCTTGATAAACCTTATCTCGAAATTCAAACTAACTTGATCTTCAAACTTTCGTGTGTATTACATATGCCTTCACTAATCAGATCCTCGTGATATGCATATGATAACTCGCAACTTCAATTAACTCCTCTCGCTCCCATGCAGATTTCTTCCAGCATTCCAATTATTTAAACATGTAAAATCTGTCTTTCTTTATGTTAATGTTATAAGTTTTGTTTTCTTGTTCATGAAAGAAAGTACCCAATCTATTTAAGACCTAGACTAAGAGGTGGGTAGCCCACCATTAAAACTCTTCTCGGATATATATATATATATATATATATGTTAACATCCAATGTGTAAATTCTTTAAAATCTTAACTTTATTTCTTAGTACTAGACCACAAACTCCTTATCGTACTAAAAAATATTTACATTAAAATTTCATCAACAGTGTTAAACTTTGTTTACTTTAGTTTTTTTGTACAAATCAAAAAGAGTCACTTTATTTTTGTCGTCTAATAAAAAATCTCTTTTGAAATCATGCCAATACTAAAAGTGGTGTTAGGTGTGTACTTTAACGTATTAAGCATACAAGAGACTCTTAAGCACGAAGATCACTAAACGTAGTCGTTTCAGGGTTCCATTAATGCAGATGTACATGCACACGTGTGGAAAAATGAAGGTACAAATTGTGCATACGGCTTTAAGTCAAGTTAGAACTGAAGTGCAACATACTAAACGAACCACATGCTATCTTTTTTTCTTTGTTCAAAAGTAAACAATATTATTAACAATCTTAAAAATGAAATAATGCAAGTGGAAGAATATCTAACGACGTATAGACCAATAGGCAATTACAGTTATGACATAAGGTACAAGACAAGAGTAGTTTTGCTTTGTTAAGAATAATTAGCTTGACACGTCACTTAAATGTACACGTGGGTGGGTAATATGACGACACGTGAAATTTACTGGAAAACAGCTGTTTATTATTGTCTGATATTTTTATGTTTGAAAAATATAATAATAATAATAATATTTTTGCTGAATTAGGTCATGTTCCACGTGCCTTTTTTTCTGCACCACTTTCTCTTTTCCACAAGAAGAGCAATGATTTTTTTTGTTGTTCTTACAGAAATTATACAGTTGTAAATGTTGGACGGTGTGTGTGACATATTAAAATAATTTATGGACGGTGTTTTATTCAATTTTTTTAATTGTTCATAGCATAAATTTCTTTGGTGGTCATTTCATATAACAGAAAAAATATCTCCATTCCAATAATTGATGCTGTATTCGAGTTTTCGTAGATTTCTTTGAGTGATTTGATTCAATAACTATAGAATATAGTTGGATATAAAATTTAAAATTCGAATTTGAACTCAAATTCGATTTGAAATATCTAAAATCGAATCAAACCAAAATATATAAAATACTTAAACGAATTTTATACTATATGGTTATAAATATCTAAACCTGATCAAGTAAGATTAAAAATTCGAACGGCTACCCGAAATACCTAAAATATATAATATATTTATATACAACTATTTATTTATATACTTTTAAGTAAATAAGTACTCAAAATTATAAATCTAAATCTAAATATACTAATCAATTTAAAATCAGAATATTTTAAATATTTTAAATATTTAAAATTTTGAATAAATTATGGGTTTTTTAAATTTTTTAGAATTTTTCTATAAATTTAGATTATAAATTAATTAAAATATTCACATACCCGAACCAACCGAATCCGATCCAAAATAAAATGATTTAAGAGAACTAAACATGATTTCGAACTCAAATTTTAATACCCAAACCCATAAAAATATTTGAACGGGTCTTATATAGGTAAATTTTAGGTATCCAAAATCCAAAATACTCAACCTAAACTCGATCGGGTACCTGAATGCTCATACCTACCATAGAAGATTGTAAAATTAAGGATATGACAATGATAAATTTTAATTAGAAAAATAACAATACATATTAGCAAAAAGTTATTCAAAAATATAATAAAAATATTATTAGCAATCTTTCTAGTGAGTTTTTAGTAATACGTGTTGTTATTTTCCTAATTAAAATTTATCATTATCATATCCTTAGTTTTAAAGCTATTAATTGTCATTGGAAAATTTCATTTCTTTATTGAATGTTTGATTAGAAATTTGTAAATTTTTCATTATGGTATTGTGGACTATACAAGAGAGAGAGGGAGATTGATTATACTTGTTATAGATATAACAAATTATTTTTGTATAAATTGTTATGATTAGCTGATATGTAAATAACATTAAGCTTATTTTTTGAGTGAATTAAAACTGCATTAGATGTTACAACAAATTAGGAGTCATCTAATGTTTTAATAGTGATTAAGACATTGCCAATCAACCTTTAATATCGTCGATATCTAACAATAAATTATTGATTTAATTTTTTGTTTAAGGAAAGTTGTAAATCTAAAACAACTTTCGAAAAAAATATTTTGATAATAAGGAGACCAAAACCGACACTCGGACCATTGATCAGAACAACTAGCAAAGATAGAATAGTTTGCTTTGTTTAAAACCTTATCTTATTACACACAAACCAAATACTCATTCCATTCATACAAAATTAATTTTCAAAACCTCGTTATTTCAACATCAGTTTTTTTTTTCAAAACTAAGAACTCGTTTTCATAGTGTTTTCTATTAATATTTTTATTTATTTTTTAATATTTTTCCAGTTTTACTATAATTAGATCAACAAAATCTGATTCATAAATAAAACTAATATCAAAAAATTGTTTTCTTCCTTCAACTCGCATCAGAGAGAAAAAAACCAGAGGGCCTAAGGATTTGTAAAATAACTACTACCACTCAGCTACATGTTCTTTCATCGACTCATTTTTTCAAAAAATTTAGACGCGAGAAATTAGAAAATTAGCTCATATTATTCTTTTACAAATTATAATTTGTTTTTTTTGTTATTTCCAATAGTTGAATCGATAAAATTCAATTCATATATTTTTTGTCGATAGTCTAATTCATAGTTTAAAACTCATCCCAAAAATCTAATTTTAATCTAATATTATCTCTGTTTTATAATATAAGTTGTTTTAGATATTTTTTGTTTCAAAATACAAGTTATTTTACAAAACTAAAACAAAAAGTAGAATATAAGTTAAAACAAACATTTTTTTTCTTTTTTTAATTAAATGTTGGGACAATTTGATAAATTTTTGGTTGAGAATATAAAAAGCAAAAAAATTCTTACTCTACATGCATTCAAAGAGAACACCTTGTATTATGAAATAGAGAAAGTATAATACATTAAAAAAAATATAATCTAATATACCAAATTATTAGCAAGGATTATGAAAACCTCACTCAATTTTTTTTGACAATTAGCTTCTTAATTAATTCAAATTTTGGTTGAGAAGAAATAAAAATTCTATTCTCTATTATAAAAAGAATAATTAAATAATACTTATAAAAATTAATGATACAATGCCGAGTTGCCAAGAAACAAGTGGTTCAATTAATATGTTCCTGATTTAGCTAGTTATGAGGTAATAGATTCAAATCCCATCCCGTTCTATTTGGAGAACTTATGTTATGGATTGAGTCTTGTTGTCGATCCAATAGTTACTTGTTGACAAAAAAAAAATACCGAATTACTTTCAGTCTGGTAGTTAGGATGATTCAGCTAATGACTCAGTATATTGGGATTCAATTCCTCTCCACTACACTAATAGAATTAAAAGTGATTTTAAGGTGTGTGTTAGGCTATAGATCGGCCCTTTGTGTATCTAATTGTTGACAAAAAAAAAATTAATGATATAATTAAAAGGGAATGAGCCGTTGGAAGGAAGGTTAGGAAGAAGGTGCAATGGCGTTGGGAAGCGTGCCTTAACATTACCTGACGTTTATACCGACCTGACTCGTACCATTCGTACAGGTTAAACACTTTGTTTAAACCCGCGTTTTCTTACCGACACGTGTCAGTTCCTACAATAGACTTATAGTTTTAAGTGGTTTTTAATTAAGACAAAGTTTACAGGCTGGAAATTCTATAAAAAAATGAATATTTATTTTTCAGAAAATAAAAGCAGTGATGATTTTTGCGTTTTCATTCGGCAATCTATCTTGTCGTTTTGCACTGTTTCTTTTACAATTAAATTGATTAAACACAAAATTAGTAGTAGTATTCATTTTACAAATCTTTAGTTTTTAGAGTCTGTTATTTTCCTACTACTACTACAAAAAAAAAATTTAAGATGTAAATTGTAAATCATAGATCAAAAATTTATCGGTCTAATTATTAGGAAAAAACTTTATGTATAAATTAGAATTAATGTTTGATTTACAATTGCTCTTGTTGCTCTGTAAAGCAATTTTTATGATATTGATCATATTATAGAGTTTAAAACAATTTAGAATATAATTCTTTGTCACTATTTGGTTTAATTTTAATATTGTTTATAAAAGGCTCTGATTAATAATATTATTTAAAACTATCATTTGAAAAAAAATAAATGGTTAAAATGAAGGTCGTTTGAAAACGACCATTGAAAAGAACGGTTGGAAAAAAAAATTTAGATAAAGGTAGTTTGGAAATTAATGTTGATTGGTAATATTAAAACTGTTGGATAGTGTAATGAGATAAAAATTAGTATATAAAATTTGATTTAAATAATTAGTCTAATAATTATGAAATAATAAATTTTTTAAATTTTTAATATAAAAACAAATATATAGATTACAACAATTTTTTATAAATAATATTTGCATAGTAGCAAATGACTATTTTTCAAAAATTTATTCTTCTTCAACCATAGTATGAATCATATATTATTTATTAAACCATAATTATACTTAAAATACAAAAATAAATGATGTTTATATTTACAAAAGATGATCATTTGCCAAATAATTGTAAATAGCTCTATTTGCAAACAACATTTTCAAACGACTATAAATTTAAACAATAATCTCTACATATTTATCTAAATTCAAATTATAGTAAGAAAAGTTATAACCATTAATTTAACCATTTGATTAAAAATATTTTTCAACACCATACTATTTTTATGGTTTAACTTTATGAAAAATCGAAATTAAAAATATAACCCAAATAGGTTAAAAATCCATATCAATTATTTTTGTAATTTTACTATTTCTAAAAACTCCATGATATTTATGCCAAAATCAATCTCCTATGGAAATTCATGTCTAGCTTTTTTTTTATTCGTCGTATTCATATCCAGACTATACGTATGGATTAGCTGTTTGTGTATTTTCACGTAACTAATTACAAAGATTGACATTTTGCTTAATTCAAAACAAAATTTTGTCAATAATTTAATGATAATTAATCATACCGGGAATTCAGTTATTATAAAGTAGATATTATCAAAAAAAGTTTATAATTTATGTAGTATTGCTATACAGCCTGTCTTCTCTGTTCTAAAGTCAGACTAACACAAAACTGTCCTTACCCAAACCTAACCGTTATCATCTTTTATTTCAGATATTTTTTTTTATTTTTTAATTTTCCTTAAAAATTAAAATTCACCTCAAATTGTGCGAATATTTATCATAGCTTTACTAGTTGGGTTTCGTGATTTTGTCTCTTTAACTTCCAACTTTCCTCACTCTCTTCTTCAGCGCGTGTATTCACATCTTAACTAAATTAACCCTCGTTTGACCTCCACGTTCCATTTATACGAATCTCTAAATCTAAAACAAATAATTACGAAAACGACAAAAGTTAAACACATCGACTTAGTTATGTAATGACGCGTGTCTACTTACAGCTGTATCGCAAACTTTGAAAAACCGCTTGCGTGGAAGAAGCGTTGCCCATGACTTCTTCACCGTTTTAACCAGTTTCCGGTTTACTTCTCTCTTGTATAAATACTTTTGTCCTCTCTTTAATTTCTAGAACTTGGTTTGTTTTTTGTTTATCTCTCAAAGAAACAATCTCAAATTTCAAAAAAATGGCTGATAGGATTAAAGGTCCATGGAGTCCTGAAGAAGATGAGCAACTTCGTAGACTTGTTGTTAAATACGGTCCAAGGAATTGGACTGTAATTAGCAAATCTATTCCTGGTAGATCGGGAAAATCATGTCGTTTACGGTGGTGTAATCAGCTATCGCCACAAGTTGAGCATCGGCCGTTTTCTGCGGAAGAAGATGAAACAATTGCAAGAGCTCATGCTCAGTTTGGTAATAAATGGGCAACGATTGCTCGACTTCTTAACGGTCGTACTGATAACGCCGTTAAGAATCATTGGAACTCGACGTTGAAGAGGAAATGTGGAGGTTACTACGATCATGGTTGCGAAGATCATCGAGCAATGAAGAGATCGGTGAGTGCTGGATCTACACCTGTTGTTACTGGGCTTTATATAAGCCCAGGAAGCCCAACTGGATCTGATGTTAGTGATTCAAGTACAATTCCGATTTTACCCTCTGTTGAGTTATTTAAACCTGTACCTCGACCTGGTGGTGTTGTGTTACCACCACTTCCTATCGAAACGTCGTCGTCTTCTCATGATCCAGCTACGTCGTTGAGCTTGTCTCTTCCTGGAGCTGATGTGAGTGAAGATTCAAACAGAAGTCATGAATCGACGAATAACAACAGCTCGTTAAGAAGATTAAACAACAACAACAACGACAATACGATGTCGTTTTTGCCGTTTAGTAATGGATTCAAAGGTGCTATTGAGAATATGGGGAAATCTTTTGGTGGTGAGTTTATGGCGGTGGTTCAAGAGATGATTAAAGCGGAAGTGAAGAGTTACATGGCGGAGATGCAGAGAAACAATGGTGGTGGATTTGTTGGAGGATTTAAGGATAATGGAATGATACCAATTAGTCAGATTGGTATTGGAAGAGTTGAGTAGATAAAGTGAATGAGTTTTAGGAACTGTTTAAAGATTGGAGAAAAAGAAAAAAAATGATCTGTTTTCTCTCCATTTTATTAGACATAAGAATTTTGGGTCTTACGATAAAAATGTATAGAAGAACTCAAAAGTTTGAGAAATGGACCTAGAGATGAAGAAGAAGATGAATTATTCATAAAAATTAAGAAAATTAATTAAAAATTTTCTCTTAATCAATGAATGTTAGTGATGTTGAAAATGGTTCTCAACTGTATTTAGTTTGGTTTAATCGGTTATCAGATTTTGACTGAAGAGTCTCACACGTGGTTTAGTGTTGGTTGGTAAACCAAATCTCATCACAACGACGTCGTTTCGTCGTCGTTTCATGTGTTATTTTTGGGAGATTTTCACAAAAGTTTCTCAAATAATGATAAATTATTAGATAATATTATTTTATTGTGAGAGTCTCTATAAAACTTAGGAACTCCCATCCATAATCTCTTAAATGAGAAATTCTCTCACCTTTTTGGAGAGACTCTCACAATAAAATAATATTATCTAATATTTTATCATTATTTATTTTATGAGAGACTCTTGTGAGAACTTCCTAATATGGATACTCTAAGTTTTCGTATAGAATAGAACCATCGGTTTAAACGGTTTTTAACATCGCTTAAATCGGACGTTTTCCAAATTACCTCTCGAACTTCCTCCGGTTCCTCTCATTTTTCGGTGACCATTCTTGTGAATCCTATGTTAAGATTCGAACCTAATGAAATAAATTTGAAAGTAAACGCAAGAGAGAGTTTGACGAGTTCAGGTTTTAATGAGAAATCTTACATTTTGCCGGAACTGAGTTTTGGAATCCAATATATCATCAGTCTTGTTCACAAATTGAGCTGATTACAAAGAGCTAGAACATTAAAGAAGAATCCTCTCTAGTCACTTTTCTCTTTAACTCTCTCTTACAAATGAACTTACAACCTCAAAACATATATGCAAGCCTGACTCAATGTATACTAAAGCTCTGTGCAAAATAAAAGAAAACGGTCCTAATACATATAAATTTTGGATCAAGTTTTATGAATGGATCTTGTGCAAATGCACTCTGCATATGCACAGGACCGAACATGCATATATGTACCTCTTCTAGAATCTAACAGGAGATTCAACTGAAGATTAACCTCCTAATAACTCAACAAATTCAACAAGAGAATAAAAAAGACTCTAGCTCTTTGTCGACTACACTCTGCTTCGTCCTTGCTTGATAGAGTGATGGATTAATAACGTGACTGATGATGATTGGATCTTGCAACCTTAACCGGATTCAATCTGAATCTTTTATGCAAATGTAATAAATTGGAATCCTTTAAGCCTAAAAAGTAACGGATTAGCCCTAGGCATAAAACCCGATATCCAAAACCCGAACCGAAACCGATCGGAAAAATAGGAATCGAATCCGAACCGAACCCGACAAAATACCCCAATAGGTCCTAAAATTATGTACCAAAAAACTGAATCCGAACCCAAACCGAAACCGAATAAAGAACCGAATGGATACCCGATTAACTTTTGTTAAATTTAGGCTTTTTTAGATTTATTTCTATCAATTTTTTACTATTTTTGAATTTATATATATAAATAACCGAATCCGAATGCGATCTATACGCGAACCAAACCGAACCCGAAAAGTAGAAATATCCGAATGGATCCTAAATTAATAGATCCAAAAACCCGAACTCAAAAAGAACCAAACCGAATCCGAACTAAAACCCAAAATGCCCAGAGCTATAGCAGATGATAAGGAATTTATGGTCAAGTTGCAGAATACATATGATTCTAATGAGTTTGTAAATTTGATTCTCGTGTTATGTGAAACTAAAATATTTTTTTTAGTGATCTCTATACGCATATGGATTACTGTTTTCGTTCCATTTAGTGATCTCTATACTGCTTTACGATGCAGAAACATCGGAGTCTGAGGAGAGTTGACTGATTAGTGTACAATATTGATATGTTAATTGGGCTGGGCCTAAATTATGAAGCTACTAGACAATGTTAAGCCCATTTAGATTATCTTTTGTGATTTTCTGAGAAGGCCCATTTAGGCCCATTGTTAAGGTTTACAATTGGAAATTTCATCAGTTAAGAAGAGCTTAAAATCTCGAGAAATTTATTTTAAGCTCATTTCGGGCGACGTTGTTTGCTCGAACTCTTTCTTTGATTTTTCCCTCTTTTCTCTGAGATTCGAAGAGAGAAATTTGGCTCGAAGATGTCTTCACTTACCTCTGTTGAATTGAATTTTCTCGTTTTCCGTTATCTTCAGGAATCAGGTTTCGATAGTAACTTCTCAGTTTTCTTTAAAACTTCGCTCGATTTCGCTTTCGAATTTGTATTTGTTCCTGTAGCTAGAGATTAGGGATTAGGTTTCGTTTCGAATTGTGAATCTTGTTGTCTACTTCTACGAATTTAACAACAGTTTTAGTGAGTTTCTTGGATTTGTCCTAGGGTTTCAACGATAGTACGGAAATTGTAGTTTTTAGGATCGTTGTCATGCCTCAATCAATGGCTGGGATGTTGGAGATCTACTGTACTTGGAGATATTTCACTTGTATTTAGTACATTATGCTCTGTTTTCTTACATGAACTCAATTGTTGTTTTGTAGGGTTTACACATTCTGCATTCACTCTAGGTTATGAGGCAGGAATAAATAAATCCAACATTGATGGGAATATGGTTCCACCTGGTGCTCTTATCAAATTTGTCCAAAAAGGGCTGCAATACATGGAGATGGAAGCAAATTTAAGCAATGTAAGAATGCTTTTCAGTCTTCTCTATACGGTGCATGGTGTGATTAGACTGAGTTACATTCGTTTTACTTGCAGAGCGAAGTGGACATTGATGAGGATTTCTCATTCTTTCAACCATTGGATCTGATTTCAAAGGATGTAAAGGAATTGCAGGAAATGCTAAGGGATAGAAAGAGGAAAGAGAGAGATAGGGAAAGAGAGAAATCTAAAGATAACGATAAAGAAGTTGAACGAGAACATGAAAGAGAACGAAACAGAGTAAAGGAAAGAGATAGACACGAGAAACAGAAGGAACGAGAGAGGGAAAGGGAAAAGATGGAACGAGAAAAGGAGAGGGAAAGAGAGAAGATAGAAAGAGAAAGGGAAAAGATGGAACGAGAGACATTTGAGAGGGAAAGGGAGAGACAGAAATTAGAGAAGGAAAGAGAAATTGAACAGAAGAGGGAAAGAGAGAGGATAGAGAGAGAAAAAAGCCATGAAAAACAGCTTGGAGATGGTGATAGGGAAATGGTTATTGACCAAACTGACAAAGAAAATGCTAGGCGTGAAGAGCATGGCCGTTCCACGGGTATCCCTATATGTTTTTTCTTTGTTACCTTTGAGACTTTGCTGATATTGATGCAAGATAGATTTTTATTATATGTGTCGGTGTGTTTTCTTTACTTGAACAGGTGCAGAGCCTATGGATATCGTGATGACTACTACATCTCAGACATCTCATATTCCTAGTTCTGATGTTAGGATCTTGGAAGGGCATACTTCCGAGGTATTTTATCCGTGTATTGAACATGTTCTATAGGTTTTTATCCATCTTCATTGGTATCTATTTTATTGATCCTAGTCAATCGTGTTCTGAGATTACAAGTCTTTCTATATTGCTGAAGGTTTGTGCTTGCGCATGGAGTCCGTCAGCTTCACTTCTTGCATCAGGGTTAGTAGTTTGTTGAGAAAGATGAATACTCTCTGGAACATTTTTTTTTCTGTTCCAGTTTCATTTATACATCTTCTGCGATATATCAGGTCTGGTGATGCAACAGCGCGTATCTGGAGTATTCCGGAGGGGTCATTCAAATCTGGGTTTCATACTGGTCGTAGTATCAGTGCCTGTGCTCTAATCCTGAAGCATGCAAAAGGCAAGTCAAATGAGAAGAGCAAGGATGTGACCACTCTTGACTGGAATGTGAGAGCTGCTGCATTTTCACAACTTCTAATAAATTATTAATCTGGAAACTGCTAGTTAGTGATATTTTTTTTGTCTTCTAATAGCTAGAGAAGATGTGAAGCATTTGTGAATCCAGTTAGTGTGCCTAAGATTTTTGCAAATAAGTTTTCTGATTTCTGAATTTCAGGGTGAAGGGACTCTACTCGCAACCGGTTCATGTGATGGCCAAGCCAGAATCTGGACTGCAAATGGTATGTACGTTGATTTTTGGTCTTACTTTGAATTGTGTGGGCATTTGATAGTAGCACGACTTCCGCATTTGAAACACAATAACCTTTCAGCTAGTAAGCAACATTATAACTCTGCATCGGGTATCTTATGATTGGCCAAATCATTGACATTTATTTACCTTCTGTTATGTTTTGGAGAGTAAGCTTCGTGATTTTAAAGATTACTCTTCTCTCAAATCCAGGTGATCTGATAAGTACTCTGAGCAAACATAAGGGACCTATTTTTTCCCTCAAGTGGAACAAGAAGGGTGATTATCTTCTAACTGGAAGTGTGGATAGAACTGCTGTTGTTTGGGACGTGAAGGCGGAGGAGGCGAAACAACAATTTGAATTCCATTCAGGTACTACTTGTTTCGATGAAACATCAAGTTGAAATAATTTTTTCTCTTTTGATATTCTTATGTGTATGATATTTGACAAAATTGTAAAAATAGGCCCAACACTTGATGTTGATTGGCGCAACAATGTGTCGTTTGCAACTAGTTCCACGGACAGCATGATCTACTTATGTAAGATTGGAGAACCTATGCCGATTAAAAATTTTGTTGGGCATCAGGTTGTGTCTCTCATCCAAGTTTCTCAATTATGTATAGTTTTTCTCAGTCAATATTTACCAATGTTTCATACTAAACATACCCAGGGCTTCCATAATTGCAGGGTGAGGTTAATTGCGTGAAATGGGATCCTACTGGTACATTATTGGCCTCATGTTCAGACGATAGTACTGCTAAGGTTTTCTGTATTGACCTCTTATCGATTTACGAGTTTCTGTTAGCTTAGTATTTACATTTGTGCTCAGTTTTCATTGCCTCCTAATATCTGTGTATATTTCCTCTTCAGATATGGAATATAAAACAACATACCTTTGTTCATGACCTCCAAGAGCATACTAAGGTAAAACACAGTCTTACACGGAAATTTCAGTAATGTTTTGGTTTTTGAATAGAGTCTAAAGATGGATATCTGAACTTTCTTCAGGAAATTTATACAATCAGATGGAGCCCTACAGGACCAGGAACTAGCAATCCTAACAAACAGCTAACTCTTGCGAGGTTACAAAATACTTATAATATTTGGATACTTTAAAAACGAAGAGTCGTTGTAGCATTCTATTCACTATATATATGTTCTTTGAATGGAGCAGTGCATCATTTGACTCATCAGTAAAGCTATGGGACGCAGAACAAGGGAAGATGCTATGTAGTTTCAATGGACACAGGTAATACTTTAACTTCAGTATGATTTGTGGTTTAATGGTTAAGCATTAGTTCTAAATTTACTGGTTTTGTATCGAAGGGAACCGGTTTACTCGCTAGCGTTTAGTCCAAACGGGGAGTACATAGCGAGTGGGTCATTGGACAAATCGATACAAATATGGTCGATAAAAGAAGGTAAAATCGTGAAGACGTATACAGGAAATGGAGGCATTTTCGAAGTGTGTTGGAACAAAGATGGTAACAAAATCGCAGCTTGCTTCGCTGATCACTCAGTTTGTGTTCTCGATTTTAGGATGTAGTGTTTTGTTTGTGTAGTCCTTATTGGTAAGATCTGTGTAGTTCTTAAGTTCAAGACCTTTTGTTTTGCTTTTTGGTTGTTGCACATAAAATGTAGAAACTATGCTAAATCCGAAGAAAAATGTACTTTAACCTTCCACAGGTTTTGGTTTGACTGACGAGTAACGAAAATGATTGAAAGATCTATTATAATTGAGAAGGATTTCACATTCACAAGGTGGATATGAATTGAATGTAGTTTAATAGTATCTTGCAATTGAGCTTTTGAGAGCCGCAAATTAAAGGTATCGGTGGCGAGACAAAGAGTGTGTCTTTATGTCGGAAATCGTTTGGTGAGAATCACAAAAAGTGGTTGGCACGTGTGGAGAGCTGCCGGAGTCGTGTAACTCCCACGTCACCACGTTTCTTTCCTTATTCAGCTTGTGTCTTTTTTTTTTCTTTTTTTTTTAAAGTAATTTTCTTAGGCTAATGATTAGAACTAGGCATAATAGCTAGAATTGAAGAACTGAACCGAAACATATCCAAAAAAACAAGTTTGGTTCAGAATCTGAATTTAACAATTTTATCGTATTGAGTAATTTATAGAAAGATTTGAGTATTGGGTTGGGTCCAATTTCTATCCGCAACCGATCGAGTATCTGATCGGTTTTTGGTACCAAATTTTATTTTCAGATACTTGGTTCTATGTTCGGATCCGGATCTTTCGGTACTTTTTGAATATTTGAGTATTTTTTGGTTTTATAAAACTATTTTAAGTAATTTATGGAAAAAAATCTAGTTAATTTCATGTATTTGGATATTCGATTTCGTGTGTGGATTTGGGCCATTGAATATTTTATAGGTGTTTAGGTATATGAATATTTTTTTAGTTCTTAAATATTTGGATCCAAACTGGTCCGAACTCCAATAAAACTTATCCGGAATTAAATCAAAACAGTAACAAGTTCTAAATGAATCTAAAACTTCCTTACTAGAAAGATCCGACTCGTAAGAAATTGATAGGAATGCTACTAGTGACTATGGTATGTAGTCATGGGCATAAAACCCGATATACGAAACTTGAGCTGAAACCGACCCGAAAAACAAGAACCCAAGATCGAATCTGAACCAAATCTGAAAAAATACTCGAATGAGTTCTAAAATTATGTATCCAAAAAACAAACCTGAACACGAAATGAAACCGAATTAAGAACTGAATAGGCACCCAGCTAACTTTTGTTAAATTTAGGTTTTTAGGCTTATTTCTATTAATTTTTTGCTATTTTTAAATTTTTATATATAAATACCTGAATCCAAATCTGATTTGTATCTAAACTGAATCGAATCTAAAAAATAAAAATACTTGAATGAATTCTATATTACTAGATTCAAAAAACCAAACTTAAAAAAATTCGAACCAAACCCAAACCGAAACTCGAAATGCCGAGATCTAATACTATAAGGAGTTGGCATGTCGTTTTTGTTAATCTAATTATCACAAAAAAATAATTTTTAGGAAAGAGAGAAGAGTTTATTTCTTGCACACAAAAAAAATATGGAAAAAGTCATTATTAGCCTCAATTTTTTAAGTTAGTAGCTAATTCTCTGATGTTGATAGTTGATACTCCCAAGGCGATTCGATACCTCCCACGTTTGCTGTGACAAATTTGCCCATACCCTTCTCTTAATTTACAACAATGCCATTAAAGATTGACGTGGCATTATATTACTGGACGCGAAATTGTATTATCTATATCGATTATATATTAGGCAATAAGCAGTAGCAAATTACTTCACTCTTTAGCAAATCGGAATTTTAATCGGAGAAGATGCCGGAGACGGAGAGAGTACGTCCTTTATTAGAATCAGAAGAGAGAGCTTACGAAGATACTGAGAAAGTTCTCATAGTTGGAATCGATGAAGAAGAAGATACAAATTACGACGATGAATTTGGGAATTCTCCTAAATTTTCATGGAAAAAGCTTTGGTTATTCACTGGACCTGGGTTTTTGATGAGTATTGCTTTTCTCGATCCAGGTAATTTGGAAAGTGATCTTCAAGCTGGAGCAATTGCTGGGTACTCTTTGATTTGGCTTTTGATGTGGGCTACGGCAATTGGGCTTTTGATTCAACTTCTCTCTGCTCGACTTGGTGTTGCTACTGGTAGACATCTAGCGGAACTGTGTCGTGAAGAGTATCCAACTTGGGCTAGAATGGTGCTTTGGATTATGGCTGAGATTGCTTTGATTGGAGCTGATATACAAGAAGTAATTGGAAGTGCTATTGCTATTAAGATCTTGTCTAATGGATTGATTCCTCTTTGGGCTGGTGTTGTGATTACTGCTCTTGATTGGTAAGTTTAATCAATTTGGGAATTTAGGGTTCTTCATTGTTTGTTTGTTATGTTTTTGGTTTGATTATGTATTAGTTTTGGAGGTATTAGACTGGATTTTTGTTTGGTATAACATTATGTGTGGTGGGTTGATTGCAGTTTCATCTTTCTATTTTTGGAGAATTATGGAATAAGGAAATTAGAAGCTGTATTTGCTATTTTGATTGCAACAATGGCGCTTGCATTTGCTTGGATGTTTGGTCAGACAAAACCTAGTGGAACTGAGCTACTTGTTGGTTAGTCTTCAAACATTTATTATTGTTTCTTTTTTTTTGGTTTAATGTGAAGAGAGCAAGTTTGGTAACTTTTCAATGTTCATGAACAGGAGCATTGGTTCCAAAACTTAGTTCCAGGACTATCAAACAAGCTGTTGGAATTGTGGGATGTATCATCATGCCTCATAATGTGTTTTTACATTCAGCACTTGTGCAATCCAGAGACGTTGATCCAAATAAGAGAGTTCGAGTCAAAGAAGCTCTCAAATACTACTCAATTGAATCAACCGGGGCTCTTGCGGTTTCCTTCATTATCAATGTCTTTGTGACAACGGTGTTTGCCAAATCGTTTTACGGAACTGACATAGCGGATACCATCGGTCTTGCCAATGCAGGACAGTACTTACAAGACAAATATGGTGGTGGATATTTCCCTATACTCTATATATGGGCCATTGGAGTCTTAGCTGCTGGTCAAAGTAGTACCATTACAGGTACTTACGCTGGACAGTTTATAATGGGAGGGTTCTTAAATCTTAAGATGAAGAAATGGGTTCGAGCCTTGATCACAAGAAGCTGTGCAATCATCCCAACAATGGTTGTCGCGCTTGTTTTTGATTCATCGGATTCAATGCTTGATGAGCTAAACGAATGGCTAAACGTTCTTCAATCAGTTCAGATCCCTTTTGCAGTCATCCCTCTTCTTTGTTTGGTATCGAATGAGCAAATCATGGGCAGTTTCAAAATCCAACCTTTAGTCCAAACAATCTCATGGATTGTAGCTGCTCTTGTGATTGCCATCAATGCGTATCTAATGGTGGATTTCTTCTCAGGAGAAGCAACGAATATGATTTTGCTTGGGCTCATGATCATATTCGCAATTGCGTATGTTGTGTTTGTGCTTTACCTTATCTCAAGAGGTCTCACTTACACTCCTTGGCAACTAGTGGCTTCAAAGAAAGAAACACAGAGGAATGATGATGAGTAAGTAAAAAGCAAAGAGACCTTAGAGATGGTTCTGTTTCAGTATCATGATGGTGTATGTGTAATATAATGTTTATGGTTTAGATTTTAGTTTTGGAGGAAGATATTCGAGAGTGTTCGAATTGAATCTGAAATGTAATATCTTCGTTACAAACTTGCGGCTTTTATTGGAATTTTGGCAGAATAAAACGGTAAGTTATTTTCAACAAAAAAGAAATCATAAAGCATGGTACTCCATTCATACCCCTAAGCATAAAATCCCAACCAAACCAAAAACAGGTATTTGGTACGATATTATTTAGAAAACTATTCAGTTTTTATATATAGGTAGTTTTGGTCAACAGTTCGGTTTAATATTTAACCAAAAACCAAACCAAATAAAAACCGAACTAATTTGTACTAAAATAAAAATATTTTCGAGTACTTGTTCAATTTAGTTATTTCAAACTAGTTTTTTGTTTTCGTAATCTATTAGCTTCTCTTTTTTGGGCTTTAGTTTTCGAGGAAATATCTGTATTCCGCCTGCTCTAGTATTCTATGGTTGAAATCTTCGAATATGATGTTCTATGTTTATAAATCTAGATGAAAAAGAGTAATTTTTTAAAACCAAACTAAATATTATTCCAGATCTTGTTTATTTCTACTTATTTAGAACCAAAATCGAACCATGATACCTATTGATAGGTTTGGGCTTTTAGATATTCGGATCAGTTCCAAGTAATATCTATTCAGGTTCAAGTTTTTCGAATATAAAAATTTTATATCCATTAGAAACCGTATATATTTCGGTTCAAGTTAGGTTTGGTAATTCCGCGTCGGTTCAGGTGTATATTTGCTGTATCCATTTAGGAGCCAAATACAATTCAGTTCATTTTCGATACCACTTCTTGTTCGAATTAGATATAAATATTAGACAAATTTTTATGATTCTACTATATATTTGAGTATTTCACCCAAACTATAATTATTTATCTAAAAAATACTTGTATACCCTAAAAATACCTAATATCTTTAAAAAATTCGAAAAATTATCTTAAAGTCCTATATATTTACACGTATTGGGATTAGTCGGGTATCTTTTAGGCATAGGTTCGATTCCATGTATTATCCAATATCCATGAGCATAGACAAAAAAGACCTATCAGGTAATTTCTTTGGTTTCGGATAATACCCAATACCCAAAATCCGTTTTGGTTTGAGTTTTCGATTTTAAATATTTTGCCCATGCATACTTATTGGTTATCACATATTTTAAACCATAAATTTGAGAAACCAAAAACTTGACCTCAACCGAAAAAACGAATGCCAAAAATAATACCTACTTCGATTTTTTTTGGGAGCCACTACTAATACTGCAGATTAATTATTTTGTTGCTTAATTTAAATTATTACAAGAAATTTGATTGTTTTTTGTTTGTTTCTAGAATTTTTATCACCAGAATAGAAAAAGAAATTGAACTCTGATTCTTTTAGAAATGGTCAAAATTGTAAGTGGTCTTTATTCTAGTGGTAGGGGTAAGTCCACTAAATGGTAGGCGCACTTGCACATTTCGAGATTAAGTCTCACTGTCTCCACTATGCAGGAACTTGACTACTAGACCGGTCAGTTGTGGCCCAATATTGTCAAAAAAAAAAAGAAATGGTCAAAATTTATAAGAAACGTGTTCACATTAAATTTGCTCTTTTAAAGTCAAGGTCAAACAATGTTAGTCATTTATGAATTTATGGAAACTCACCCCTAAAATATAATTATTTTCCTAAAAAATACCTAAGTATCCTAATTTTTTTTTGAAAAATTACTTTAAAATCTTATATATGTTTACATGTATTCGGATTAATCGGATATCTTTTCAAGTGGTTTCAGATATTACCTAATACCCACAAATATAGACAAAGAAAACCCATCAGATAATTTTTGGGTTCCGGATAATACTTTTTTTTTCACTAAAATGTTAGTTCCAGATAACACCTAATATCCATCATTTTGAATCAATTTCGGTTTGAGTTTTCGATAAATATATTTTGTTTAGACCTATATATTAGTTATCACAAATCTTAAAGAAAACAAGAAACTTGACTGAATCAAAGAAACGAATGCCCAAAACTAATACTGCGGATTTTTTTTTGTGGGCACTAAGACTGCAGATTAATTCTATTATTGGGTGCTTTATTTCAATTGTTACAAGAAATTTGATTGCTTTTTGTTTGTTTCTAGAATTTTTTATCACCAAAATAGAAAAAGAAATTGAACTCTGATATTTTTTAGAAATGGTCAAAATTTATAAGAAACGCGTTCGCATTAAATTTGCTGTTTAAGTCAAACAATGTTAGTCATTAATGGAAACTCATGCAGAAACTTAACTAAAAAAATGTTAAACCGACACAACAAATCAAAAATAAAACTAATCAAATATTAACCAATACAGAAACTGGAGCAGATTGTCCTAAACCCAAATCTAAAAACGAATCATATAAAGTCAAATATTAAATACTTAAATAATCATTATAAGTACATAACCCACCTAACAAGGTTTGACGTAAAACTCGCTACAAGTCAAACCCATTTACTAAAAAAAATGATTTTGATTAATTATGTATAGACCATTAACACATTGAAAAGGATTTGGTTCTCATATTCGTCTTCTTCAACAGAGAGAGAGATTGAGGTAATCTATCTTCTGATTGATTCATCTCTTACAAGTCTTTCTTCTTCTGTACTTGAGCTTTATTCTCCTTCTATACATCTCTGTTTTTGATTGATTTTTCTTCTGTAAATTCATAACTTTGTAGAGTTTGTTTTCATTTCATCTTCAACTCTAAATGATTTTGGATTTTGGTCAGTAATGAAGCTCAGATTTTTTCATCTTTCTCGTTGGATTCAGAGTTTCAATGAGGTATTATTAGTATATTGACTTGAGGGTTGACTAAAGATTCTTAGTCTATGCAGGTTAATGCAGAATTTTGCTTTGCTTTCATTTTGTAATTACTGTGTTTAAGGTTAAACAATGGTTGATTTTCGTTTTCTTAAGCTAATCTCTTGAACTTTGCTTTCAGGGGGATTTTGTTACTACTACTGATTGATATTGTTGTGTTACATATTGTTTAGTTGATTTGCATGATGGTAAGTGTCTGAAATTGTCTGAGATGATGCAGAATCTTAGATGTATAGATTAACTGATGTTGTTGTTTTGGTGAGTGAAGGTACAAATGGAGGTGTCTTGGTTAAGAGTTCTTCAAGATAATATCTCTTCATATCTAAGTTTATCATCTTTAATAGATGACTTATATTCAAATCCAGCTTATAAGTACTACATTAGAGGTGAAAAGATATCTAAGCTTCTTAAGCCTGTGCTTGATGATCTTGTTGGCTCTGATGCTGCTCCTAGTGAGTTGCTTAACAATGGTTTTGAAGAGTTAGCTCAATATGTGTATGAAATCAGAGAGCAGTTTGAGAGTTGGCAATGTCTTTCAAGTAGAATCTTATATGTAAGTCATGAAATAGATTTCTGTTTCTTTACTGTTTCTGAGCTAACTCCTTATGTGTTATTATATCATTAGGTTCTTCGAATTGAATCATTAGCATCGAAGTTACGAGAATCCAGTTTGGAAGTTCTTCAGTTGCTGAAACACTGTGAACAACATTTACCTCCAGAGTTTATTTCACCATCTTTTGAGGTTATATTCAGCTTCTGAATCATCTACTTTCCAAGATTCTGCATCGATTCGATTCGATTATAAGTTGCTCATGTTGTGACATTGTTTTATGTTGCAGGACTGCATAGAACTAGTGAAGTTAGTGGGAAGAGAGGAAATATCTTCAACTATTGATCTAGCTTTGATAGCTCAAAGTGAAGGTGTTGGACCAACTTCTGAGGTTCTGGTGAAAATTGCAGAGCATATTGGTTTGAGATCCAACAAAGAAGTTCTGATTGAAGGTGTGGTACTTGCAAATATGAAGGAGAATGCAGAGCTTAAAGAGAATAACACTGATGTTGAGTTTCTTGAAGGATTGATCTCTTTAACAACACAAATGCATGATTACATTGCCAATACAAAGCAAGCTCAGCTATGTTTACCAGTACCTGTACCAACTGACTTTCGTTGTCATCTATCTCTTGAGCTTATGACTGATCCAGTCATTGTAGCGTCTGGTCAAACGTATGAACGAGTTTTTATTCAACAATGGATTGATATGGGACTTATGGTTTGCCCAAAGACAAGACAGGCTTTATCTCATGCCACTTTGACTCCTAATTTCATTGTCAAGGCTTTCATTTCCAGTTGGTGTGAAGCAAACAATGTCAATCCTCCTGATCCATTGGAGTTGATTCAGTCAAGTCAGCCATTTCCTCTTCTAGGTTCTGGTGATGACTCACCTCTTCCTGTACTGGATAAGTCAGATAGAGCTTCATCATCACAGAGTTCATCACCAACAAAGAATACTGGAAATGGCTATACAGAACTGCGTCAGGTCTTTAGTAGGTCTGCTTCTGCGCCAGGCATTGTCTGTGAAGTGCTTTCAAAACCTGAAAGAAGCACTGATGATGTTGCTACTGCTGCACAGACTAGAACCCCTTGGAAACTTCCATCAAAGAGGCATTGGCGTCACCCTGGGATTGTTCCAGCAACTATAAGAGAAACTGGAAGCAGTTCAAGTATCGAAACCGATGTGAAGAAACTGATTGAAGATCTCAACAGTCCTTCATTGGATGCACATAAAAACGCCACAGCTCGAATCAGGATACTATCAAGAAACAGTACTGATAACCGCATTGTGATTGCTAGGTGTGGAGCAATCAATTCATTAGTCAATCTGCTTTACTCTACAGATGAGAGAGTTCAAGCAGACGCAGTGACTTGCTTACTAAACTTATCAATCAATGACAACAACAAATCAGTCATTGCAGACAGTGGAGCTATTGAACCACTCATTCACGTACTCAAAACAGGAAGTTTAGAAGCCAAAGAGAACTCAGCAGCAACTCTATTCAGCTTATCAGTAATAGAAGAGAACAAGACAAAGATAGGAAATGCAGGAGCTATAGAGCCACTTGTTGATCTCTTAGGAAATGGAAGTCTCAGAGGCAAGAAAGACGCAGCTACAGCTCTTTTCAACCTCACAATACACCATGACAACAAAGCTAAAGTAATTGAAGCAGGAGCAGTTAGATACTTAGTTGAACTGATGCATCCTGCAGCTGGAATGGTGGAGAAAGCTGTAGTTGTGCTTGCGAATCTCGCAACCATTAAAGAAGGAAAGGTTGCAATTGGTGAAGAAGGAGGAATACCAGTATTAGTAGAAGTAGTTGAGTTAGGCTCAGCAAGAGGCAAAGAGAATGCAACAGCAGCACTTCTGCAGCTTTGTATGCATAGTCCAAAATTCTGCAACAATGTCATAAAAGAAGGAGCAATTCCACCTCTTGTAGCTCTTACTAAATCAGGAACAGCTAGAGCCAAAGAGAAGGTTTGTTGTGAATTTCTCTTCTCTCTTCTTGTGATATAGTAACTGTCTCATAACTGTTTCTATGCTTTAATTGTTTCAGGCACAGACTCTTCTAAAGTACTTTAAAGCACAGAAACAAAACCATCAGAGAATAAACTGATCTTGGTTTAGGACTGAGGTTACTCTAACATTTACATACAATCTGAAACTGTAAACTTTGTCTATATATATTTGTTTTTTTTCCAAAAATAGTTGGTTTATTTAATTAATATTTGGTTTATTTGTAAAGAAATTCCTTAGATGTATTTGTCTTCTTGCTTTAAATTATTTGATCAAGCTTAAAAATACTAAAAATAGATCACACATTAACCAAAATAAAGTATATAAGCCAGTTTACAAGAGAATGTGTTGATACTGGAAGCTAAAGCAAACAATGAAGCTAATCAGAAGGTCTCTTCAATTCAAGCAGTGTTAGGGTACATATGGTGTTCAATGGTTAAACACAATGGCATGAACCGTGAAGAAGAAACTCATTGCAGGTTACCAATAGATATGAGGCTTAAGTTTGATTCACCACTTGATGAAGAATGTTTTGGGAATGTGAGTCAGACTGGTATAGCCACAGCTACAGTTGGTGAGCTTCTAGACCATGGACTAAGCTGGGCTGCTATGCAAATAAACAATATGAAGGAGACACGAACTAATGAAATCGCCAAAGCATTTACAGAGAATTGGGTTACAAATGTTAAAGATTCCATTTCTGTTGGTACTAAAGGTTTAGGAACATGATTAGAATTGCTTTTGTTTTGTTGCTTTGAAAAACAAATTTTTTTTGTATGAGATTTAAATTAAATCAACCTTATGATTGGTTTAATTTAAATCTCAGATAAAGGTTTTTGCATTTTCAAAACAATTAAACAAAAATAATTGTTTATTAAGAGAGTGCGACTAATAATTGCTTTCGTTTCGTTGCTTTGAAAAACAAATATATTTTTATGAGATTTAAATTATATCAATCATGTGTTAGAGTCAAAAACTAACTAAATATAATTGGTTTATTTTAAATATCATACAAAGATTTTTACTTTTCAAAACAATAAAACGAAAGCCATTCCGATCGGGCCGATTGTTACTAACTCTCACTAGTTTGATGTCCATATTCATATATGTGTGGGTATTCAAGGCAATATGTTTTTGTTTCTTGGAGAGTTACAATATACATATATATAGACTTTCTCTCCTCTCCGGATATAAACTCTACACTTCTTCGTATGAGTGTGTATGTATGGGAGTTTAGATGGACTTAAAATATATAAGAGATATATATGTACCTTTCCACTCATTGCTAATTAATTTTGAGTTGGAAACCCATAATTCTATATGATATCAAACTCTGAACACAATAATATGTTTTTGTTTCGCATAGCAGGTAGATCGATTGTCGGCCGAATTCCGATATTTTACAACTGGACCACAAAGCTCTTGACACGTGCCACATTGACACCCAATCATGTCTTCTTGTTTTCTTACCACTTTACCACAAAACCCTAGACACGTGGCACAATGTTATTAATGTGAAAGTGAAACCATTGAATGTAATTCGTTTACAGGTGCTGAGGAAACACAATGGGGTCATCAATAATTACTTAATGTTTTGTTAGGTTAATGTGGAACACGTTTGTGTTGTCTTTTTGTGTAAAAGATGATTAAATATACAACTACCAAATATTTCACTACTTATACATAGTCATGAATATAGCATTGTGTTTTTCTAAACCAAGGAAGATAAATAAAAAAAAAGTTAGAAAAAAATGGGAGATGTTGTGTTACTCTCTAAGTCCATTGTTCGACCAGAGAGCTACAACAACAAATCAGTTCAAGTTAAGATCCATCTAACTCCATGGGATCTCTTCTTTCTTAGATCCGAATACCCACAAAGAGGTCTTCTCTTTCCTCAACCCGACCCGAGAACCGATTTCATTTCTCAACTAAAGTACTCTCTTTCCATTGCTTTGAAGATTTTCTATCCATTTGCTGGTCGTCTCGTCAAAACAGAGAACAAAGATGATGATGAAACGACGTCGTTTTACATTGATTGTGATGGTTCTGGTGCTAAATTTGTTCATGCTTCAGCTAAGTCGATTTCAGTGAGTGATGTTTTAGAACCTGTTGATGGTAATGTTCCTGATTTCTTAAGTCTTTTGTTTCCAACGAATGGTGTAAGAAGCTGTGAAGGGGTTTTAGAACCGTTACTTGCGTTTCAAGTAACTGAATTGAAAGATGGATTGTTTATAGGGTTTGGTTATAATCACATGGTTGCTGATGGATCTTCGTTTTGGAACTTTTTCAACACTTGGTCTGAGATTTGCTCTAATGGGTTTGTGTTTGATCGGAGAAAGTTTCCTCCTTTGCTTCTCCGTGGATGGTTTCTCGATGGTATTGAGTATCCGATTCGAATTCCAAGCTCAGAGACTGAGATATCAAATCGGATTGTTACTTCATCATCATCTTCATTACAAGAGAAGATTTTCCGATTCACTAGTAGCAAAATCTCTGAACTCAAAGCAAAAGCAAACAATGAAGTTAATGCAGAAGATCGGAAGATCTCGTCGCTTCAAGCTGTTTCAGCTCATATGTGGAGATCAATAGTTAGAAATAGTGATTTGAATCCAGAAGAAGTGATTCATTGCAACTTGTTGATGGATATGAGAGGAAGACTAAACCCTCCATTGAAGAAAGAGTGTTTTGGTAACGTAGTTGGAATCGCGACGGCTACAACCACAGTTGCAGAGATGTTTAAGAATGGGTTTGGTTGGGCTGCATTGCAACTAAACAAAGCTGTGGGGTCAAAAACGAATGAAGAATTTATAAAATTTGCAGAGAATTGGGTGAAGAAACCGAAAATACCAAGTCGTGTGGATGTGAGTTGTAATTCGATATTTATTGCTAGCTCTCCTCGGTTCAATGTGTATGGTAATGATTTCGGTTGGGGTAAACCGGTTGCGGTTCGATCTGCTCGAGGAAATGTTAGTAATGGTAAACTGGTTTTTTATCCTGGAATTGATGAAGGAAACATTGAGATTCAATTATGTTTATCGTCTAGTATTATGGAGAAATTATCAATTGATGCAGAATTTTTGGAGAATGTTTGTGTTGGTTAAATTGAAGCTTGTCCTTGGGAGAATTTGTCGGTTTAATCCGGTCTAAGTACTAAATAAAAACATGTTTATTTTGGTTTTTTATGGTCTAGGGTTTTGGAATAATATCCACTAAGGAGAGGTTTTGAAGAATGTGTGTGATGTATTTATAGTATATGGAAAGTATTTTCACAAATAAATATTAGACTTGGTTATATTTAGTAAGAATATCACTTGTCCAAAGAAAAAACAAATGTTTTTAAATAATGGCAAAATGTTGGACCAAAACTATATCATACAGTAAGTTGGCCTATTATTAAGGTATCAAATTTGGACCAAAATTAAAGCATAAAAATGAACTGAAAAATAATTTTGTAAAGAGTATAACCTACATATTTAGGTCTCTCAGGTCTGATTGACAATTGTTTTCGTTATTTTGAAAAACAAAAATCATTGTACAAATCAACCATATTTGATAGTAAAAACAACCATATTTTAAAGTCTCACCGCCTACAAAATTTACGTAAGAATTTGGCTAATGAGCCGGTTTTTGTGATCTAGATATTACCGTTGACAAAAAAAAAAACTAAGGTATGACTCGTTTAGTTTAACTCTCTTACAAAAGTATTTGATTTTCAAAACAATAAACGTAATTGTCAGTCGAGACCTTAGATTTACCAAAAATAAGCATATAAGCAAAAGAAAATGTAAAATCTATAGATTAAAAATAAAAACAAAAATAAAATATCAATACATTTGTAACCAAATTCCGAAGTCTTATGTTATTTTGTCTTGCAAAAAGAGGATTATAAAATTCGCTAGAAGGAGGGGTCGAACCTCCGACCTTGTGGTTAACAGCCACACGCTCTAACCAACTGAGCTATTCCAGCTTGCTGTTAAATCTTACTAAGCCAAACTTTATAGACGTAAATCAAACTAAATTAAAACATTCCATTTCTGCTTGGTCAATTTTAACTTAACGCAATGTTGTAATCGAGAGATGTAAATGGTTGAAAAATTTGGAATATCAAAAATCTTAATTGTTTAAAGAAGTTCATTTTTATTTCCATCTTATAAATTAGGTTTTCCAAAGACAACAAACTACCAAATGTTGTCAAAATGTGAGAGTTAAGCAGAAGCTGAAGCAGCCAAAAGTCCATTGTGTCTAAGAAGAGGCTCTGGTGAAGGCTCACGACCTCTAAACTCAACAAACACCTGAACGTAACAATGGACATAAATGTTGGCGCTTCTTATTATATAAAAACAAACTAAATTAGGACATATACCTTAAGAGGTGCTTTTCCTCCTCCAAGTGCAAGTATTGTGTTTCTGAATCTCTGTCCTGTTTCTTTGACAGCCTGTTTGTGTGTAGAATCTTAATCTCGTGTTTGAATGTTGTTGTGAAGGTAAGTGTTATTGCAGGGTTAAAGCATACCTTAATGTCGTCGAGTCCGGCGTCTTCAAAAGCTGAAAATGCATCTGCAGATAAAACTTCTGCCCACTGCAAGTTTTTATGACAAATGTTTGTGAGCATTAACAAATACAGGTAGTGTTTTACTACATAGAGTGATAAGCATAACTAGCCCTGTGATTTCGGGTAGTTAGGTTATCGAGTATTTATAGAGTTTTCAAATTGTAATGAAAATAACCAAACTACAATATGAATTGGGTCGGTTAACGGGTAGTTCGGGAGAGGGGAAAGGAAAGGAATTAGGCGTCTTTGGTTATGTTGTGAAGTGAGAGCCTTATTGGCTTAGGGAGAGTTTAGGGTCTCTAGAACATACCCTTTATTGTGTTCTTACTCCATTGTTGAGTAATAAACAGAGATTAGGTTCAGGTTCTTATCTAGAGATTCAAAATTTACCTTGTAACTGTAATATCCAGCTGCATATCCTCCTGGAAGTAGATGAACAAGAGAATGATTTGATCAAAATGCACCAACAACAAAATGCACCAAAAATTTACCTTGTGTAGAGGATTGTTACCTGCAAAGATGTGACTGAAGCTACATAGGAATCTATCCTCAGGAAGTGGAGGGATAACTTGGGTTTTTACTGATACTCTTTGATCTACGTCATAGATAGACTCTGATCCACCTGGTACGTATTTTGTGTGCAGCTCAAGATCAACACTGGCGAATTTCAACTGAAATCCAAACATGAAACCAGTCATTAACGCAAGCATTGAGTATAAAAACATTAGCAGTTTATTGAATTGTACTCACTTGACGAAGACTAAAGGACCCTGCACGGAATGTTCTTGCAGCCAGAAGCTTCTTGTATACTCCCTCTGGGAGTGTTTCTCCTGTTTGATAATGCTTAGCAATGCTCATTAAAGTGTCCCTGAAACCAGTAATTCAAATTCATTAAGCTCATTTACCATAATTCTACTTTCTAATTTACAAAGAGGGTATTCTGCGCGTTAAAAAACTCCAAAGTTCCAAAGTACCTGTGATAGCACCAATTCTCCATAAACTGTGATGGTAATTCAACCGCGTCCCACTCGATATTTCGGATACCAGCCACTAACCCCTCATCCTGCTTGGTAAGCATATGTTGCAGAGCATGTCCAAATTCATGAAATACTGTTTCTACCTGTTAATCGGAGTGATATTGTATTCAGCAAGTAAGAATTATCGAGATTTCATGTCAAGCTAGTGTTGGATCATGATCAGATCTATCGATTACCTCACGGAATGTCATTAGGCTTGGCTTGTCACCTACTGGTGGAGTTTGGTTGCATACCATATGTGCGACAGGCAGTCTAACTGAAGAACCTTTCTGAGCCATGACTCGGCTACGAGAAACAACCTCATTCATCCAAGCACCGCCTCTTTTCTCTGACGGGCGAGAGTAAGGATCAAAGTAAAAGTAAGCGATCGGGTTCCCAGAAGAATCTTTAATACGATAAAAGCGAACATCGCTGTTCCAGACCTTCAAACAAAAAAATATATCACTTAACCAACTTAAACTAATATATCACTGATAAATATATGCAAAGCAACAGAAAAGATTCCAGATTTTACCGGAGCTACACCATCTGCTGGTTCGATATAAATTCCAAATAGTGTGTTAGCTAGACTGAAAAGTCCATCCATCACCTTTGGCAGGGAGAAGTATGGACGTAGTTCTTCCTAAAATGACCAAAACGAGAGATGTGGATCAAGACTATCAAAATATTAAAGTCTTATAACAAACAGTGGATGGACAAAGAACCTCATTTATATCGTATTTGGATTCACGAAGCCTCTCACTCCAGAAAGTGGTATCCCAGTGAGTCAAACTGTCAGCTTCAGCAGCACCTTGGTTCTTTGCGAAACTCTTGAGGTCTTCCATGTCTAGTTCATACAACGAATTAAGATTGTTAAAGTTCTGTCTTGGATAGGCCTATGCCAAAGCCATGGAGGCTCATGATATGGCAACAATAACCAACATGGTAAACAATTAGCCAAGTGAATTTTAATATATCTTCTCTGTATGTTACCTTGAACAGCCGCATCCCAGGACGCACTACGAAGCTTCTCTAAAAGCTCTGCCGCTTTCTCAACAGTAGCCATTTTCATAGCCATGCTCACCTACAACAATAAAGTCACCTTAAGGCAGTTAAAAGAAAAAATAAACACTTCTGTTTAGATTAATGACTCTACCTCAGCGTAATTGTTGTAACCAAGAAGCTTAGCTTTTTCCAAGCGAAGCTTTAAAATCTGGTCAATAATTGCTGTATTATCAAGGTCTCCAGAAGAGGCACGAGATAGATAAGCACGGTAGAGTTCCTCACGCAAAGCACGGTTTTTGGCATGTTGCATGACAGGAAGATAACTAGGAGCATCCAATGTAATGATCCATGGTCCATTCTCAGCAGTTGCATTTTCATGACCCTTTCGAAAAGCAAAATTTGATGAATACCTGAACAAAAGAATCATTGAACTTTGCATATCTTTCAGTTATTATTCATACCTTGGACACGGCAGCCTGTGCGAATAGCCCAAGAGCAGATGGAGGCAATCCCTCGATCTCGTTCTTGTTTGTTATCAACTTTTCAAACTTCTTTGTAGCATCCAAAACATTCTCAGAAAACTTATGGGAAAGTTTTTCTAGTTCCTACAATCAGGAACAAATTCTGAGGCATTAAAGGACAATTCTGTAGAAAACAAAGCTGTGACATAAAACCAACTACCAAATAAACTGAAGCTTAAGGATGAACCTGCTCGATTTTGTTAAACTCTTCTCTCTTTTCGTCATCAAGAGCAATACCAATGAGAACCGCCTCCTTTATTTGAGCTGAAATGAAACAACAATTAGTACATCTGTTACACCAAAAGTTTCAAATACAAAGATATCAATGTTGTTCTTCCAATGCTTCAATTAGAACTACTTGCCTTCTACTAAACGTTGACGAGCTTCACTGAGAGATGACCAATCAGGAGATTCACGAATAGCCTTAAAAGCATTGTAAATAGGCTTACTTTGCCCCAATCTAAGCTGAAACTTCACTTTCTCTGGCTGCAGAAGAACAATATGATATGAATACCAATTCCACTGAAGTAACAGACAAAAACACGAAGACATGTATTAACATCACACTTGAACGTCTTCAATGGCAGCACGAAGTTCAGGTGTATCCTTAACAGCTTTAAGATGATTGATCATTCCCCAAACAACAGATAACCGATCAACAAGTTTCTCTAATGGTTCAACCAATTTAGACCATGATGGTTCCACAGATTTCTCTAGCTCCTCCAATTCAGCTTCCTAACAAAACCATACAAAATCTATAAAAATCGAAAACAAAACCCATAAATCAAAAACGAAGAATCAGGAAACATACGAGATGTTGCAATAGAGCACGAATTCCAGGACGAACATGAATAGCATCAACAGAATCAAATGGAGGGAAATCGAAATCCTGTAAAAGAGGATTCGATGAAAGAGACTCGTCGGAAGTGATAACAGTATCAAAAGCAGCGCAAGACATCGACGGAGACGAAGAAGAGGACGAGAATGATCGAAAGGAAAGTGGAGTGGTGGAAATAGATCTAGAAGGGAGGCAAAAAGAGAAAGAAGAAGACCAAATGGGGCAAGAATATGATTTAGTAAAAGTTGAGGGACGAAATTGAGAAGAAGAAAAGTATTTGTTAGCGTTTGAAGGTGAACGACGACGAAGAAGATTGAGAGAGGCTCGAGACGTTGGAGTCGCCATTAAAATGTTTGTTATTAGAAAAGTTGCGATTATTGTTATCTTCTTCATTTTTTTTAATTTTTTTTTTTGTATGGATGTGTGGTGAAGAAGAAAAATATGTTGAGTTTTTTTTTCTAATAACCGGGTGAATTAAAATCGTGGACCGGACCGGGATGTTGTCTCTTAACCGGTACATGATTGTTGGGCTTCTGAATTTAATTTTTAACAGGTTATTAACTAATGGGCTTTTCGGTAACCCGTTAAATTTATTTGTAGCCCAAAGTACGGAATGATAATAGCTCCTATGAACTTTTGCAAATGTCTCTAGAATAATTATGTAAAAACCATAACTTTTTTAAATAAAAATTGAAAATAAAAATTTCAATAAGTTCTAGACGTTTGAAAATACTTAAAATTTTAATAAAATATAATCTTGGATATAAAAATATTATACATTCACTTGGGTAAGTTGTAGAAATTAGTGTATATTATATGTATAAAGTGGGATTTTTAAAGTTAAAATACTAAATAATAATTAGTTTAGTCGAGTTATTTACATTTTGGGGGTTAAGATGATCTAGCTAACGACTCATATATGGTTCCTCTCCTCTATCATTAATAGATTAAATAGAAATTTTAGGGAATGAATTTTACGTTATAGATCAGGTCGTCTTGTTGATATAATTGTTGATAAAAGAAATAGTAATTAATTTGTAAACACATTTTAAAAGTAATTTTTTATATAAAAAACAAGACTAAATGTCTAAATCTATAAAAACTAGGCAAGTAATTTTTAATCTAGTGGCATGTGGTAAGTTTACTAAAAACAGGCGTACTTGTATATGCAGAGATCGAGTTTCGTTACCTACAATATGCAGGAACATAGCTAATAAGTCGGCTAGTTGTGGTTCAATTTTGAAAAAAAAAATCTATAAAAACACTTATGGTAATACTTACTAAACGAAATGATAACACTAATCATTCTAATAAATGCTATCTAGTAGTAGTAGCTAGACCCAAAAAATGATATCTAATAAATTGACTTATGTAATGAAAAAAATTTAATTTGCAAGCTGGCACTAGAGATGTAAAAGATTTGGAAGATACGAATAATATTAAATATGTTAGTAATTTGATATTTCTAGGGTAAAATGAATAGTTTTGGACATGTGAATATGAGATGAGATGTGACTTTGATGATGATTCGTACAAAACTTATAGTAAAAAAAAAAAAAACAAATAAATAAATAAAAATATCCATAAATAGATATAATTAACTGAATCTGGCTCGTGTTCTCATAAAGTTCTCTTCTTATGTTGTAATAATTGAATGTCCCTACATTCTTTCTATTCGTTAATTTTGTTTTTATTTCAAAAGTCTTTCTATTTGTTTCTAATGAAATGTATAATATAAATCGTGTCGCATTTGATATTTAAATTGTTTCATAAAATACACTTTTGACTAATTTTCATATTTGTAACAGTGAATTAGTGGAGTAAATCGACCTGAAGTATGGCCCTGTGTTTCACCTCGAGATCTCAAGGTTTGTTTCAATCAATTTTATAAAGTTTATTTTTTATTTTTTTGGTTTTTTAAATTTGAAAAAGTTTCATATCATGTTTTATCCAATAAAATGGTTTTTAGTGGGTAAATAAGACATTGTTAAGGAATCTGTTTCTTTTTAGGAATTTTTAACCTAACTTTTATTCTCTAATATCACAACCAAAATCTGTCATTTCATAATTTTTACTTTTTTTATCATGTTATTTTTGCATTAGAGTACATACCGGTCATCATGATATTTTGCCGGGTTTGATTCCTCTAATTTAGTATTTTGGTTTTTATGATTTAACGCTTTTTTCCCAAATGATTTAACGCTTATTCAGATATTTTTACTTTTATGATATGGTTCGGTTTGATATTAATCGAGTTCAGGTTCAGAGGTATTTTTAGATAAAAAATTAAAATTTAAAATAATAATAATAATAATTCTAGAAAGCTAAAATTTAGTTCTTGATTTGGTTCGGGTTTTGATTCGGTTTTTGGGGTATATAGATTTAGGATTTATTTAGATATTTTGTCGGGTTCGGTTACTCTAATAAAGATCAATTTTGGTTTGAATTATGAATCTCTAAAACAACATCTCATAAATAATATTCCAAAATATCAAATTTAACAATATATAAATGAATAAGATTTGAAAAAAAACAATCAAAATATTTAAATCCTGCGTTATAATACGGATAATCCTAGCACATATATATAAAGAAACACCGCTATAATTAGAAGAACTGAAACCGTCAAACAATTCAAATTCCGAACGGAATAACCTATAACGAATGGATGATATTTATATACTATATTATTTTAGAATATACAGGAAATAATCTTTTGCCCTAGTTATCACGCAAAGTGCAATATCAATAATTATATATAAATTTCACGAAATATAAATAAGTTTTGCACAAATAATATATATCATGACATCAAGACACGAGACAAAACCGGGGGACCCGAGATCATGTCTTATGCTAAAATCTAAATTTTATGATACAACACTATACGTCTATATTTATATATTTCGTACATTATTTCTTATATAAATAATATTGATAATTGTTATGAAATTATAGAGGAATACAAAGTGGTGAATAAAATGCCATAACATCGAATAGACTCATAGATTGTGACATGCTAATTGGTGACTATACGTGAGAGCTCTTACTTTAACGTACGTTTCAATATGGAACCGAGAATGTTGACGTTACCATTTTACTTCTTATTCATACTCTTTCTCGTTACTATACTATATTTATCGAAATATTAATTACTTCTTTTGTTATAATTGTGATATTATAAAGACTCTTTGCAATTGCCTTTATCCTAATGGTAAATAGTAAGTTTACTAAAGATAGACAGACGTACTTGCATGTTTCGGAATCGAATTCCATCGTCTGTATTATGTAGGAACTTGGCTAATAGGTCGTTCAGTTGTGGCCCAATATTAATATAAAAAAAAAACTCTTTATAATCGTACTAAACAGATGATCTAGTTAGTTTGTTTCTTATTCAACTTAGCATTATATAGTGAGTTTGAATATTACATTGTTTTAGTTAGAGCATTTAAATTATGAAAAATACTTTATAGATCTAGATTTTTGACAAAAAAAATTAAGTTATATGATCAAAATAATATCAAAAATTGATTAAATAATTTGATCAAAAACATTTCCCGATGATAAATTTCTTTGAATATATTCATTCCATGAGAGGAATGACCAATCTTCTCTCATTACTTGAGGATTTTGAAACTTTAGAATTTGTTCTCATTTTTTTCATTTTATTTAATCATTATCTTTTTCAATTTTACAAATAGATTTTTTAAAATAATTCGAGTAATACGAGCTCATACGTATTACTCCTCTTCTAAGTTTGGTTATACACTTGAAGGTTACATAGATCAAGTAAAATCCCATAGCATTTTATTCATTGTCCTCTTCTATCGTTACTACTACACCATAACCGTGTTCATATTGTATAATAGAATTGTTGACTCGTGATATGAAAAGATTGTTTTGTGGTTATACCTTGTGAACTACTTATCTCCTTCTTGACTCTCATATCTACTATTTATAAAAACGTATTGTTGTTCACAGAAAAAAAAACCACATTTCTTAATCTCGACATTATTTTAGATACAAACTTTCTAAGTATGTAACCATTTTTATGACAACCAGACAATCTTAGTCGACATATTACCAAACTAGACGTGTGTAAAAATCGGTCTTGTAACACCATTTAAGATATTTACAATATAACCAATGTGTGAAACTTGATTCTTCGTTCTGACATGAGAAGTCTTCAATTCGTACCAATGCATTATTTGTTTTGCATTCGTAGCTCACAATATTATTCAAATACATATTCTCATTTAGATTAATAAAATAAACTAGATGGTGATCTGGTTAGTTATTTTTATTACCATCTAGACCTAAAATTGATTGTTAAATAAATAATTTAAATAAAACAAAAGTCCCAGCTCATTAATATAGATAAAAAACTACAAAAAATTAGAGTTATTGTAACTATTGTATTATGACTAAAAATATTAATAATTATTTGTGACGTTATATATATTTGTTATAAATTTTATTTGATACATATTTTAAAAAATATTGTATATCTATTTCGTAACAAATTGGGACAAAATTGTTACTATTTTTTGTTATCAATATTGTGACACTTTTGTTACGAATATACAATTATGACGTTTGTATTACAACTATTTACCAGTTTTCACATATTCATAACAATATGTGATGAAATATGTGTTATTACGACGAAATATTATGTCTTAATATAATTTTTTTCTTGTAATGAAAATAATGAATATGATACATTTTAAGTTTTCATCGTATAAATATTCTTATATATACAAAGTATGTTTTTGATCAATAAATACCAAAGTAATTATAGTTTTTTATGAAATTAGTCACTATTATTCTTAACCTAATTAAATCCGATTTTGTTAAAAGTGTTTAACCAGCTCAACGGCTAAATCTGATTCTAAGTTCTGTTATATGTATGATTAAGAACTAAAATATAACTTAGGAGTTGGGCCCAAAACGAAGAAATATGTGTCCTTTTTATGTTATAATAATTATTAATTTAAATAAAATATAAATAATAAGAGTGGACAAAAGAATAACCAAAAGCGGTTTCGATAGAGAGAATATGCATAAACTATGGGCAGTCCACTGATACCATGCAATGCAAACAAAATTTTCCATACGTACAAAAATTAATTAGAATTATTTATTTTGCAGAAAAATTATTGGGGATTCTCAAATCTCAATCTGTCTTGTTTTATTTATTTATTTAGAGATTCTCAATTAGGACATATAATTAGACACTTAATCCCGTTAATAAATGCCACGAAAAAAGATTTGTGACTAAAATAATAGCTACAAAAACTGTCACAAAAATTCATAGTCACGAAAAATAATTACATAATATAAAACTTTATAGCAATGATTTTTTTTAGTTATTGTTGCAACTATACGATTATTACTATAAAAAATTGTATCTAGTTGTTAATGGATGGACCTCAAACGATTTATGCATATGAAGAACATTATCAAAATGAAAGATAAATCCAGAAAACATGACTGTCTATGAAATATAAAAAAGAAAGGTTGCGGACTCAATCAACGGTTAAATAAAGCATAATATTGATTCTGTTATATTCCGTTATTTATCTAATGATTACTTATTATTAACCTAAAAATAATAATGATTTGAAGCTAATGAATCAATCAAAGCTCTAAAAATCTTGTGAAAAGAGAACGTATAAATAGGAGGTCAAAAACAAAGAAAAAATAGAATTATATATACTAAATTCCACTTAATAAAAACTAAGTAGTGTTGTAATCAAATAACTCACTGTTCCTCTCATATTTATTTATTTGATCCACTAAAGTTCTCTTGAATCTTCGATTGTTTGCTAATACATAAACACTAATTATATATATATATATATTTAATTGTTTTTTTGTGACTATTTGATTAATTTTTGGAACTGTTTTTGTAGCTTTGACTTAACAATAATGATAAAGTGCTCAACTCTTTCGCACTTTTTAAATTAATTTGTTTAACAATAATAACAATAATCAAAGGACAATTCACAAACTCGTTGCAAAATTCTTTCAGGTATATTTTATTTAATTAACAAATGATTCATTATAAATCTTGGGAAAAAGACATTATTGTTCATCTGAACCAAAGTGGTATTATTTTAGAAACTAGTGGATTAGTTAAATAATTAGAGGAATTGTCCTTAATTAGACAATAATATGCTTTCTTGTATAGAAGTCAAACTAACTGTTCCCAAAAAAATAAAATACTGTAAATGTTTTTTTTTTCAAAAAGAACAAAAACATTTTCTGTATCTACATCGCTTCCCCCGATTTAAGCTTTTTATTCTTGTATATATTCTCTAAAATGACACATTTAAATATATAATATTCTTAAATTACTAGTTTTTTGTCAGTATTAGTTAATTTTATTTTTAACCTTGTCTTAAAAATGGAATTTAAAATAAATAATATATTAATTTTGGCGCATACGGAAAAGATGCGTGGTCGTCTGGCAATGGTAACATGGACACGTGGAAGATTGAGAAAGTGCCACGTAAGTATTTACTTAATAAAAAATTCACGTGGTCTTGGCTTTATCTATTTGTCATACATTCACCTTGAGAACCCAATCAGGTCAAAATCAATTTGTTTTTTTTTTGTTTTTTTTTTTCTAACTCAAGTATTCTTTTATATAAGAGATTTAGACTACTTTTGTGAAAGTGGTATAATTTACGGATAAACTTTTACTTTCGAGTATTTAAATGGACTGAGTAAATTTATATATATGTAAAAGTGATTAAGAAAATATGACTTAAATTTATATAGCAGAAAAATTGAACATGCGAATTTTTTAAAATCTCAAACTTATTTTATATTATTTGCACATAAGCTCGCTTGTTTTTAATATTATTTTATTAATTGGATTACTTAGTAAAATAAATCAGTACAAATGAAGTTATATATATATATGTGTATTATAGTATGTAATTTGTATATTTTAGATATATGGACTTATACTTTCAGCTCATTTGAATAATCGGAGGTGAATATCTATTTATGGACTATATCACTACTAAAAAATAGTCTATACTCTTCTTATAAAATTTGGAAACTTACGAATTACAAAAAGAAAAAAAACTATATGAAACTTGATTGTGTAGTTGTGGTTTAATGGTAGAGTGAAAAATACTACTTTAAATAACAAGGATAGGTTATTTGGAATTTTTCATTATACTATGTGTAACATTTAAGAGATTTTATAAGGTTTTCCCTAGTTTTTTGGAAATATAGTTAAATTTATAATAATGTTATTAAAGTTTGAATTATCCGAATTATCAACGAATTTTTTTTTTTTGTAAACATCAGGTCTAAAGATCGGGTACATCAGAAGCTTGATCCCTGAATAAACAATTTCCTTTGATTATTTAATTTTAAGTTTTTAATCACTATACTATTATGACATCCTAATAAACTCATAAATATAGTTGTATTTTTTTTTTGTCAACTAGATTTAATTAGGTTAAAGGAAATAATTAACCATCTACGTTTTAGTTTTAATAGAGATTAATTAGGGTATTTAAAACGAAAACAAAATCTCGAGTTTATAGTATTTTATAGCTGTAACAAAGACCAAACAGATCATCAATCAACATTCGTCATTAGCTGGCACTAAATCATCTACTTACCCTATTTAGTATTTATAACGTTTTAATCTTTTTACCGAGTTGCTCTCAGTTTGATAGTTAGGATAATACAGTTAATAACTTGGTAATAGGATTTGATTTTTACCCATTATATTATGATAGTTTAAAAAATAAGTTTTAGAAATCGATTTTATACTATAGATCGGATCTTGTCGATCTAATAGTTGACAAAAAAAACATTTTTTTCTCTAACAATTTGATCTACAATACGATCAATATACATCATAAAGTCTAAATTGAATCTTTAATATTAGAGTTATTAACTGGATTATCTTAACTACTAGACTGAGTGTACTTGTTGTATATGAAAACAAAGAAACATGGATAATTGAATTGTATGTAGTAAAAGGCTTTGACTTATGATTAGAATCCAAAGAGATATTAATGGAGAAAACAGAAGAAGACGAAGTTATAATTAAAGAAGAGGAGCAGCTTTTTTCGTTAGTCATGTCATGTGAAGATCGAAGAAGAAGAAGATAATGGAGATCATTAATTAGTGAAGAGAATGGTCAGGATCCAGTACGAGACAGTTCACTGAATCTATATGTAACCCCACAAAACTCTCACGCATTTTCATAGTTTTTGAATACAAACAAGCCTCGATCTATTCTACATACTTGTCGCTCTCTTCTTCTTCTTCACACTCGTCTTTAATACTTTATAGTAAACACACAAATACATAGCTTCTATGTTAGTATTTTGTGTATATTTTATACTCATTTGTTGATGCCTTGATTATAGTAAGACACGTGTTGCTTTGTCTACGTTTTTTTTATAATTTGGGATATATATCTAGTTTGATATCTAACTAATTCCAAAGAAATAATACCAACGACTTAGATTTGGTATTGAGGTATCCGTTTGGATTTGGGTTGGATCTTTTCAGATTTCAGGTTTTCGATTCCGATAATTTAATATCCATTCATATATTTTTATATTTTGAATTGGGTTTGGTTTGGGTAAATATTGGGTTTAGGTTCGTGTATTTTTAAATAAATTTATATATAAATTCAAAATTAGTAAAGATTTAATAGAAATAAACCTAGAAAAAATCTAAATTTAATATAAATATATTGGGTATCCATCCGGTTCTTAATTCGGTTTTGCTTCGGACTCGGGTTTGGTTTTTGAGGTATATAAATTTAGGACTCATTCAAGAATTTTGTCGAATTTGGTTTCGATTTAGTTTTAGTATGAGTTTAAATATCAGATATTATGTCCAGACCTACGCCAATAATTAATTTAATTCCAAGTTTTCAAATCAAATTTAAGATATAATTTTATTAATTTTGTTTAGTCAAACATACACAATTTAGTTTTTTACACTAATATAAATAATGATTCAACTAATGATTTTATTATGAGGGGTTCGATCTCTCCCACTATGTATAGTAAATTAGTTTAGTTTGACTTGATTTTCTGAGCTGTAATGTTAGAGGATTTGTAGGAATCAAACTTTCGTTGATTATGTTCCTTAATATTGACTTAATTTTTGGTTTAATGAATGAGTTAAAAGTTGAAACAAAACAGTTTAGTTGTTTACATTGACATAAACAAAACCCATAATTAGCATATTTATGTTTGATCTCAAGTTGTTCTAACCACCAGAATTATATGTGTTTGATTAGTATTTATCTTTTGAAGTGCACAATGTATGTATCAATGACTTTATACAATAGAATTAACTCATCTTTTTGGATAATTGAAAGTTTTTGGTTTATAAAAGACTCTAGACTCGAACCAGAAGAGACCTACATCATTTTCTACAGAGGATCAAGATTTCTGACATTGAAAATCGATATTTTATATCTTCTTTCACTGTATATTCCCTTAAAATTTAAGAAACCTTATATAAAATCTCTTCCCAAACTAATCGAATACATCTTTACTGGATCTTTGGTACAAAGCTCAAACTATTTGGTTAGACTTAACACTACAAGAAAACAAGATCAAACCTGATGAGGATTCCGACGAAACTATTGTTGTCGGAAAAAAAATTGACGACTTTCTGATAGAACTTAATCGGAAAATGAATTCTATCAGAGACCGTTAGTTTTACTGATGGAATAGTAATCAGTTTACGTCGAAAGAAAACTCTGACCAATTCTAACAATTATCGATGGAAACTGATTCCTATCAATTTCTATCGGGTCTAAAACCAACGGAAAACGACAGCAACACCAACTCTTTTCTTTTATGTGTTTTGTGTTAAACTGTAAATAATACCTAGTCGGAAAGATTACTATAAAGTTTAATTACAACAATGATACATGCAAAGGTAATACACATGTGGTCAAAATACAATAGTTATTTTCAGTTTGATTAGAAAGTGTTTTTTTGATGAATATATAATATGTATTTTGTGAATATAACAATATCATATAGAATCCATAGATCTATAATATACACTGTCACATGTATTATATGAATATGTATTATAGATTGAAAGTGAGTGAACTGAAAGGACGAGAGAGGTCTTAGACAGTTTGTTTGTTTTCGTGAACATGGAGCATCTCTTTACCATGTGCTCCTCTCTCTTTTTATTTTATTTCTTAACTTTATTTACTATTTTTACAATTTTTTTACGGTTTTCATATATGAGAATGGCACTGAAGATGGAGCAAAGAAGTTCACATGCAATCATAAAATATTACACATATAAAAAATGAAAAACCTACATTCTAGGCATATGCATGATTTTCCACAAATTTGCTTAATTCCATATATATATTATATATGTGCAGGTGGTCTTTAATCTAGTGACAAGTGGTAAATTTATTACAGACAGACGTATTTTCTAAAATCGAGTCCTACTATATACATTACATAGAAATTTAGCTAATGAACCGACCAATTATGATCCAATATTGTATATATTGATAATGCAGGTGATTCGATCACAAATAACGGGTCAAGTTTATATGGAGACTAGAAGAAGCTTTGGAAATATCTTCCAAGCTAAACTTACACAAATGTGATATATGGAAAATTCAAATTAGTGTAGCATTATTGTTATCCTGAATCTTTTCACTTAGCCAGTAGAACACAATAATATTGGCATATATATAAGAAGTCAAGTAGCTAGATTTGCTTCTATAATGTTAAGTTTTAATTTTACCCCTTAACTTTAAGATTAACTAATTTACACCACTCATGTGTGGCAGTGGCACTATAATAACAAATATCTAAACATTATGAACTATCCAATTATTTTGGTCATTAGTTTAGAATAATTACTGTGAATATTCCACCCAATTATTATGACTACGAAAAGTGTTAATTAAAAGAATAAATGTCATATCAAAAGTAAGACAAGATGTGAACACAAGGCAATTATTTCTTGGCCTACACTTGAAAAAAATTAGAGATTATTATTCACAAAAAACTACCTTGATTTAAGGGTCAAATTTCAATTTTAAAAATAATTTTGATGATTATTATCAAATTAAGACAAAGATCTAGACGCAATTTGTTAATAGCGTATACACAATAGACTATTACGTATGCTTTGTGTGATGAAATACGAGTAAATAAAATGTAATATATAATTCCTTCTCAATCATAAAATGTAATATATAATATAATAAATAAATAAAATATGGCAGACAAAAATAAATAATTTAATTTATAAAACCAAGAGGGGTAGACAAATGTTCATCCGTTTTCGTCGAGACAAAAAATTTGTGGGATCAAAGCTTTCCTTCGTAAGAAAAGAGAACTAATCAACATATATTTATTACTCTCTTTTTTTTTTGTCAACTATTTAATAAATATATATTTATTTTCATTCCTATAACAACAAGTCCATACACTAATATTTGATTATTACCTGCTACAAATATAAAAAATGGATTTTAGAAAATGGACAACAATTATAGATTGAATCTTGTCGATTCACTTATTATAAAAGAAATCTCAAATTTTTCTCTGTAAACTGATTAAATATCTCGGCTAATGGTTGGTCATCTCAAATTTCATTCATTTTCACTATTTGTGATAGCTAATAGATGGTTTTAGTGATGAGTATAAGCCATATATGAGATCTTATGGAATTATTGCTGATAAAAGAATATCAAATTTTGTCAAAAATATTTTTCAATCGATAGTTTAGATGACTCACTTAATAGTTTTGACATTTCTAGTCGTCATTATACCTTGTCAATTCAAATGTTAAAAAAAAACCTAATTTTGAGTCCAACAATTTGCATTCACTTTTATATTGAAAAGTGATTTTCCATTATGTTAATTAATCAACCATAAATATTAATAAAATATATATATATGTATATTATTCTTGATTGGAAATTCGGTTAATAATTAATATATACACATTTTACTTTTCAAAAATGCTAAACTTGCCAGAATAAATAAAATTTACAATGACTCATGTCAAGTCTTGTAAGATTTATATAGCTCATCTAGTCCTAGCTAGAGGCTAAAATTACAAAAAAATGTTTTTATTATTTGTCACGAGATAACAAAAAAAATGTGTTATAGGGAGATTAATTAGGGCTAATTAATGCAAGGGCTTTTACTTCAGTGGCAGGAGTAAATCCACTAAATAGCAGGCGCACTTGTACATCCGGGGATCAAGTCTCGCTGTCTACATTATGCAGGAACTTGGCTAATGGGTCGGCCAGTTGTAGTCCAATATTATTGACAAAAAAAAATTAGAGCTAATTAATAAACTTGATAAAAATACTAATCACAAATTAAAAAAAAACACAAGAATCTTTTATAATAATAAACAGTGTAATCTCTCACATACACAAATCTCTGGATTTATATATAAATATCACTTACACTTCATCTTCTCTAATCCACAAACTCACACACACACTCTGTTTTCTCTTTCTTTTCATTATTATTACAAAACTCAAAAGAGTTTCAGAGATACACAACAACAATGGAACTCTCAACACAAATGAATGCATTTGAAGAGCTTCTTATTCCAACAAAGCAAGAAATCACCGACAACAACACCATCAATACTATGAGCTTCAATGGAGGATATGATAATCATCATCATCATCAAATATTCTCAAATGGTTGGAATATTGATTATCTTTTATACAACAACGAAGAAGATGATGAAAATAGTCTTTTATATCCATCTTCTTCTTCTTTCATGGATCTAATCTCTCAACCTCCACCATTGCTTCTTCATCAACCACCACCACAACCGTTACAACAACAACAACTTCCACCATCTTCTTCATCTCCACCATTACCTTCAACACTTGATTACCCTTTTTTTGAAGCTTTACAAGAGATTATTGACTCTTCTTCTTCTTCACCTCCATTAAACTTTAATAATAATCCAACTCCATTAATGGAGTCTGATCAAAGTAAAAGCTTTAGTGTTGGTTATTGTGGAGGAGAGAGTAATAAGAAGAAGAGTAAAAAGCTTGAAGGTCAACCTTCTAAGAATCTTATGGCGGAGAGACGACGGAGAAAACGACTTAATGATCGTCTCTCTATGCTCCGATCTATTGTCCCAAAAATCAGTAAGGTAAATTATATTACTTATTAAATAAATAAATAATTGTTTTTGAATGGTCAAAAATCAAAATCAATAAGTTCTATTATTTTACTATTATTATATGAGATCATAAAGAAAATAGCCTTTTTAATTTAGCTACCTACGTTTTTTTAGTATTTTGTAAAAAGATTTATTTAATTTTGGTTCAAAAATAGTCGGAAAAGTAGTTGAGTGTTATTTTTGATGTATTTTGGTTTAAAATTCGGTTGAGGAGGTATTTTACTCGAATGGTTGAATATTATTTATACTATTTTTTCCACCAAAATAAATTCAATTTCATCGAGTCAAATTTACTCTAGGTAATTTTGTTAAAATTTTTGATTATATATCGGATTTCATCGATCTTAGTATCCATAACTATAATAAAAAATAAAACCAAAAAAAAACTATAATAAAAAATATTTTTTTTAATGAGTGAATTAGTTATATAAAAATTAGTTTCACAAAATTTCAGCTTTTTTATATTCTTTTTAGCATTATGTGTTTGTTTCTACTTGTTTTAAACCTTTTTTCAAGATTATTTAATAATTGTGTGTCTTACTTTTATGGGAATCTAAAGTGAATAAATCATTTTGAAAAGTTGTTTATAAAATAATAATATGATTATTATTTTTCAAAAAATCAGATGGACAGGACTTCGATACTAGGAGATGCCATAGATTACATGAAGGAGCTTTTAGACAAAATCAACAAATTACAAGACGAAGAACAAGATCTTGGAACTAGTAATAGTTCACATCACTCTAAACTCTTTGGTGATCTCAAAGATCTTAATACTAATGAACCTCTTGTCAGAAACTCACCTAAGGTACACAATTATATAGTTTCATTTTACATTACACTCCTTTTGTTTTTACTTTTTTGCATATTAGCCCTTGTATTTATTGATTGTTACAAGAAAATATCTTATTGTATAAAAAACATAAAACCATGCTATGTTGTAGCCTGTCCATTTGGTTGTCTGGTTCGGTTCATGTCATATTTTTGGTTTTAAAAATGTGATAACTATATAAGTATCGATAAAAATTTGGTTCGGTTAGGTTGAATTCTTTTTTATTCTGGAAATGTGGTAATTGTATGGGTATCGACTAAAATATAATTAGCTTAGGTCCAGTTCTTTTCATTTTTCGAAATGTTGTAATCATATAGGTACCGACTTATATTCAATTTGGTTTCTTTTTAGTTTATGTTCAAAATAAGTATCTGAAATATGAATCGAATTAAACCTGAAATAATTTTGGTGCCAAAATATTCGAATTATACCATATCACCATATAGATACTGACTAGAATTCGGGACGGTTAAGTTTCTTTTCGGTTTTGGAAATGTGGTAATCGTATAGATACCGACTAAAATTCATTTTGGTTGGGTCCAGCTTTTCTCAGTTTCGGGAATGTGGTAATTATATAGGTACCAAAAATTCAATTCGGCTAGGTTCAATTCTTTTCAGTTTTGGTTCAAAACACGTATTTGAAATAGGAATCGAACTAAATCTGAAATAATTTTGGTACCAAAATATTTGATATATGAATCAAACCAAAAACCGAATATACCAAAATACTAGAACTGTCTGGAACCGAAACCAAAACCAAACCAAATATCTATTTTTCGATTCGGTTCAGTTTTTTGGTTCAAGATTTTATAGCCAAGGCTAGTTTGATGCTGACTTTGTTTATGTTTTTTTGGATAGTTTGAAATAGATCGAAGAGATGAAGATACTCGAGTTGATATATGTTGCTCACCGAAGCCAGGATTGCTTTTATCGACTGTTAACACATTAGAGACTCTTGGTTTGGAAATTGAACAATGTGTTATCAGTTGCTTCAGTGATTTCTCTTTACAAGCTTCTTGTGCTGAGGTATATATTATAGTAATATAAGTAATTAGAATATAATTAATTATATTTTAGTGATAATTACAAGATTAATAAGTTTGTAATATGTGGATGTTTGTTTATAGGGAGCTGAGCAGAGAGATTTCATTACATCTGAAGAAATAAAGCAAGCATTATTCAGAAATGCAGGTTATGGAGGAAGTTGCTTATAAGGACTTTTTCATCATATGAATATTAATAAAACAAAATTATTGTTTAAATTTGAATAATATTAGCGGTTTAAAATTTTAGATGTTTGCCTTTTTAATTCTCTTGTGAGTTAAATTTTTTTTCTAGGGGAAAATCATAATGAGTTGTATAAAAAAGGAAATTAAAAAAAATGTGTTCATTGGAAAAATATTTGGAGATTATATCAAATGATAGTTTAATAATTATTAAAATATCGATTTTTTTTATCAACATTACTCATTCATTTTATTACTAACGGGATCGACAAAAGTCCGATCCATAGCTAACTTTAACGTTTTTTCCTCCCCCTTGTATTTAGGAGGAATCAAACTCTTGTGTATATCGATTTTTTTTATCAACATTACTCATTCATTTTATTACTAACGGGATCGACAAAAGTCCGATCCATAGCTAACTTTAACTTTTTTTCTTTCCCCTTATATTTAGGAGGAATCGAACTCTTGTGTCTGACAAATGTTAAGTGACATCTACCATTAAGTCACACGTTTTCGGTAAAAAAAATATCGATTAAGAAAAGGTTATTCACATTTAAATTATATTTTGAAAGGACAGTGGATAATTGAAAATTAGGGTTTGTAGATGATAGTGACGTATATGTCTAGTTAGAAAGATTCATTGAATAAAAAAAATGTATTAATCATAAAGTTTTAAAGGCTAATTATAAGAGTGATTATAATGTTAATGACTAATTTGAATGCCAATCATCGCATTCATCATCATTACATTGTACTGTGTCTGTACGTAAACACACCAATCATAGCAATAAAACACAAATTGTGAATAATGATATTTCACAAGGCCTAACTTGGGCCCAAACCATAAATCTTATTAAGCATTATCACTAAAAGGCCGGCCCATAAGATAATGTATACAGAATGGTAATTCTCTAATACAACGAGTTGGGCTCGGCTTTATTTAGTGACCTACAAGATTGTAAGCAAAGAGAATAAATGAAAGACATGGTCTCCGATTAGAAATTATTTTTGTTGATTTCGAAAATAAAAATCTTTGTAAGAAATTTGAATTAAATCAATCGTAACTTAGTTTGTTTTTGACTTTGAAGTATGATTGGTTTAGTTTAGGTCTCTTACAAAGAATTTTACTTTTTCAAAGCAACGAAAGCAATTACTAATCGGAACCATAGTTTTGAGAAATTTTATAGGTATGGAGCGAAAACTGGCAACTCCTTCGGATAAGAAACTATCTTCCAAACTTAATTTTCATAGTCACTAGCCATTTCCACTTCTAAATAGCGAGAGAAATTAAACACTCCATCACCCAAAGCACACTCCGGTATCGGAATGGATAGGAAAAAGACTTCTTCTTATCCCCAAAGAGCAAGAGTCTTCTATCGAATCAGAGAAGCAAAACCACCCAAAACCTAAGCAGAGGTCCGAGGCATTCGAGAATCCATCGACGAATCATCTATATCTTGTAAAACATGGACTTGAGGTAGATAACTTTGACCAAGGACGACTTGGTTGATAAACATAGACTGAGGAATCATCGAAAAATCCTGTGATGAGTTTTGTTTGAAATTTGTATGTTGATACTTGATACATTGTTGGCAGATGAATACTGGCGTTTTAATACGACACCGTTTACTAAATTAATCTCGCTTGGGACAGATTGGTGATTGAGTATGTTACTGGGCCGTTAAAGAGCTATAATTAAATCATATATAAAATGGGCTTTATTTCATAGCCCAAATATATGTTTTTTCCGTTAACTTTCTATAAGAACAATATATAAGCTTATTCATTGTGCCATTTGATAGAAAGGCCCAAAATAATTTCTTTCTAATATTCAAGTAATTAGGCATGTATAGAAAAAAAAAAAGGAAAAATCGGGTATTTAATATAAACTAAATACAAAATATGAAATCAAAAAATTAAATATTTAAGTGCAAGGGGTCTTTAACCTAATGGCAGGTGGTAAGTCTATTAAATATAATACGCATTTGCATGTCTCGGGATCAAATCATGTCGCCTGCATGATGGAGTAACTTAGCTAATGAACCGGCCATTTGTGACTCAATTTTTGTTTTGTTTTGTTAAAAATGTGTTGCACCCTTTTTTATTTGAACCAACCAATAAAACTTGATTTATAACTTAAACTAGAATTTTTTTTTGACCAAAGTGTTAAATTTCTACATATATCTTTTTTTTTGTTAATCTAGGAGGAGCTTGGGCCGAAACCCAAACCAATCTTCTGAAGGCTAGATGCAGTTCGACTTTAGATATCCGGTGGCTAAATGAAAATAGTTAGCAATTTCACACTTAAGGGGAATTCATCTTTGGCCTAGACAACAAAGCAACTTTCTCCCCAAGTGAAAACCACTAGACCACCACGACTTGTAACACATATATCTTTTCACACTTTATTAGGGAAACATGTTTTCTCGAGTAATATTGTCTGGTATTTTGGGATACGAAATTTAAGATAGAGATAAAACTTTATCGATTAGACTGTTAACTATAAAAACTTCACAAATGTCAAATTCTATCATACAAAACTATACACTGATCCGAATACGAACTCTATTCACCGAATCGAGAAAACCATATCCTTAGGCAAAGAAATCCTCATAGATAAGACTAAAAAATTTCCAATAAAGGAAACAACAAAACAAGAAAAAATCATTCTAAAAAAATAAGAAAAGAATCCACTTGAGCACTATGAAACAACTTGCAACAAAAATCAGCAACATGATGAAAATGAAGCTTCGAATATAAACCAGAGACAGCAAAACAAAACAGCAGACGATTTTTATCATTCGTTTGGTGATACGTCACATGTCTCACTTTATCTTGTATGCTGGACTTCTAATACTAATGTTACTCACAATGATTGGTAATATTTAAGAAAAAACATATATACCAAAATTATATATATATTTCTATAATAGGTTAATCAAGAAGTTGAAGTAAGTTAATATAATAACTAACTGAGGCCTCTAACTCTGGTGATAAAGGGCTTAAAATTGTGACTTCCGCCACTTAAGTTTGAATTCCGGCTACTGCAGAATTTACATGAGGCCTGCAGTTCTTTTGGGATGACAGTACATCAGCAGACAGCGGTCATACGTTACCGGTAGCACCGTAGGACAGCGGTTATACGCTACCTGTAGGCCATGAAGAGATGCCATGCCATGAAGGGATGCCATTACTGATCTGGACACGATGCAAGGGGGACTGAAAATCGTCCTATTAAACCTCAAGTGGTTAGGACACCCAGGATTATGAAAAAAAAGTTAATACAAAAACTAACTTGAAATAGCAAAAAAATAACATAAATTAGATTACAAAGAATCACAGTTTATGCAACTTGCAAAAGCATATGAATATACACGTGTGTATGACATAACATTGTCGATATCCATGTTTTGACATTATCTACTACATTTTCGACTTTTGGTTAAGGCAAGTAGTTTGTGTAGTAGCCGTTTCTTAATCACTAACTCACTGATAATATAGATGAAAAAAGTCGAAAAAGATAGAATATAATGGGACAGGTATCGATTGATAATGCTTAAAGTTTGTCTGGTGTTTAGGATGATTCGACTCATTTATTTAGGGTTTGGTTCTTCACCTCTACATTTAGTAGAATAATATGAATTTTACGGAGTAGATTTTAGGTTATGGATCAGACATTGTCGATCCAGTTGTTGACAAAAAAATATAATCTATCCATGATTTTTTTTCTCAATAAATCGTTCATTCATAATCTAAATCCCCTCAAAATTTAAATTTTATATTATAAAACTACATTACTTTTTAGAATTGAACTCTGACTAAGAATATCGTAGATATAAATATGTTTTTTGTCAACAATTAAATCAACAAAATCTAATTTATATGCATGGTATTCATGATTTTTAAGAGTCGAATTCTTGAAAAAACCCAATAAAAATGAATATTTTACCACTTAACCAAAAAAAAATTATGTGCGTGATGCAAATATTTAACCATTTGATCATATACATTTTTTCAACAATTAAATTAACAAGAGTTGATCTATAATCAACGCCTAAAACTTTACAATATAACATGAGTCAAACGTAACTTCTTGAAGTCAAATTCTGATGAAATAGATAATAGAGATATATACAACCACTTGACTAAAGATAGTTTTCCCACTTGATCATATACATTTACCATTCACGAAACATAAATCCATTTTATAGTTAGTTTGATTATGGATAAACAATTCTCTCTTTTTTTTTGTAAAATAGATAAACAACATTTGTCAAAAGGAAACGAATCAATCACTAATAAGTGAATAATCCAATCAGTGCCACGCCTAATTATGAAGGATAATAACCTCATAGAGGCCATAGTCCACAAACTAAATTATTTGAGATTAAATTTAATTAGGCCAATCCTATAACAAAATGTATCTAAACCATATATTTGTGACTTTAAAAGCAAAAGAAAAAGCAAGAATTCATATTAATCAATAGCGAATTATATTTGTTTTTAAACATGTACCTAACATTTTACAAGGAATTCCACTACAAATGTTTCTAGAATAAAATAATAATTATATTCTGTACTAAAATTAATAACAATATAATAATTGTTATGATTAGAAAGAAAAAAGAAAAAAAAAAGATGACGTAAGGATAAGTGAAGCACTTGAAACTGTCTGAGCCATGTGAGCTTATCATCCGTACGTTTTACATTATACTTCACTTTTCATCAATTTTTTTTTCTTCTTTTTATTTAATTTATTTATTTATATTTTCTATATACAATTTTGGTTTTTTAGTTGACTATTCACTGTTTAGTCGTTTCGAGGAATGTACTTATTGCTTACCAATATTCACGGATTTTTTTACTTATGAAAATATCAAATTTTTTACATTATATTTTAATAGTTAAGTTTTTTTAATACTTTTCTTGGTAACCAAAATATCATAAACTTTACATAAACAAATCTTTCAAAAATCCACTACTATTACGAACTAACAAATCCGTATTACTATATAGTAATTTAGAAATATGAAAAGAAGAGAAAATTTTGTAAAAAAAAACTTTTTATTTGATTTACTTCTTCTAAGTAGTACATGATATTTTATGTTCTGTAAAAACACTTCAAACTCGATTTAGAAATATGATAAATCATAAAGTTAAAAAGGAAATATGATAAATTATAATGATCTCAGTAAGTATATTTTTCGAGTTTTAAATTATTATTTAAATATTTAAGAAGTATTTTTGATTTTCATGAGAAGTTTTTTTTGTCAATTACTCTAATAATACTTCTTGAGTTCTGATGAGAGACTCTGGTTATGATATTTTTATTTTATGTTATCTGATGAGAGAAAATGTTGTATTTTTGTTTTTTTTAGTTGGTTAAGCAAATTATATAATTTCTAAGCTAAAAAACAAAAACAAAAAAAGATAAAATGGCATGATCCCTAGGTTTCAGCGGTGATTGCGGTGCACTCACATGCTTTCGTATGACTACAATATTTTTTTATTAGTTTTTCATGATAATATTATTTAACTATGACAATATTTAAATAGGTGCTTTTTCCAAATTTTTATTAATTGAGAATAATAATAACAATAATCTAAATCTTTTCATATAACAAAATTAAATAAGTTATGTTAAACAATAATACGATCTCTTAACCAATATTTTATAAACAAATGTTTTTCTTTGGTCTTAAACAAATGGTTTATATATGTGTTATATGTTCATAAACTATTTATATTTGTTGTAGATATGCAATATATAGATATATTTAATTATCAATAAAACAATTTTTACATAATGGTCGTTGAAGAACCACGAAATAATACATATATAACGTCATCAAAGGAATCAGTACAGCCACTTTGTACTTTATAGTGCATAACGCACCTTAAGCAACATTATTTATTTTTTTCATTAATAGTTTAAAACTTTATTCAACTCTTTTTTCGTGCTATTACTACAAAAAATTAATTAAACGTATATTTTTATTTATTTTATTTATTTGCACTAATTTAACTGTTATAACCGTTATTTACATCATTTATAAAAATAATTATGAAAATGCTAACTCAAATTGTTAATATCAATTCAAATCGATGCAATTCTTTTTATCATTTATACGTGAAGTCCCATACTATATAAAATATGCAATAATAATATTATTTGTTACAACTAATGCTAAAAACATATAATATGTCATTTGTTAATAAGTAACTCTATATAATATTATTTATGTAAATGATATAATATTACTAATGTTATATGCATGTTTTTTGTAGTATATGTTTTGCCAAATTTTATTGTTGTCGAATTGGAAGTCTAATTTTCAGTATTAAGATACTCTGATTCACCACAAAAAAATCATTATTGATGTTGCCTAGCATTAGTTATGGTTTTCTGTTTTGAAATAGCAAATTATAGGGTTTATGATAAAGAGTTTGTGGTCAAGTGGTAGGAGACGTATTCAGAACTTGAAAGAATTCGCATGTTCGATTTTTCTATTATACAAAACTAAATTAAATTTTTTTGGTCACATTTACATAAATATGAAACTATTATACAAAACTAATTTCATATTCATGTAAATGTGACATGAATATGAAATTATGCTTTCGCCCTATTTGAATATCCAGATAGAATTTATATCTTTTATTCTTTTTTTTACAGTTTCTTTCTAAAAAAAATTCTTGTTTGTGCTTAGATTCTATGAATATTTATATTTTCTGCTTGCTTTTGTATTTTTTTTTTGACAAAAACTTGCTTTTTTATTTAATTTATGAATTATGTTCTTTAATACTACATAAAATTTCTAGTGGAAAACAAACTCTTACCAAAAATTTAATAATTTTTTATTCACTGTCTGAAGTTAATATTTTTTTGATGTTATTCTTATTTTGCTGTTATGTTTATTGGAATCCGAAACTTGATATGCTTAACTAATGAGATTTGATTCGAAGCTTCGAGTTAACTTTATTAACCTTTGGAAAATTTATATTGTTATATATTTCATAATCGACAATTAGTGAACCTGAGGTAAAGAAAAATCTGTATCGATTAGATTCGAAAATAATTTGGATTAGAATATATAGTATCAACCAATAGATTTAAGGGAACTAATATTCATCAAATCACTAAAACTATAGAATAAAATAAAAAATAGTGAAATTAGGTCATGAAGTTGATTGTTAATGTTGGAGGGGTCCATATGGTGGGGATTTTATTTCAGAGAGCACTTGGTTAAGAAACTTGCAAGTGACGTCAATTGTCAATTTTTAAAAACTTTTGTGCCAAATTTATAAATAATTTAAGGGTCCCTAACTTTATTGTATCGTAATTAACGGAGTGATATTTTTTTATATCGTAATTAACATATAATTAACTAAATTCCACTTGTGTGGTTAGATGTCAATTTTCAGTAATTCTATAAAAACTAAATATTTCTTGTTTTATAAGAATTTAAAAATATCTGGAAATATTATCTGTTTATGTTTTGTTTTATTTGTCAATATTGTAAAAAAGTAATAATGATATCATTATTTTTAATGATTAATCATGAAGTATTTTTTTTTCTTGTTGTAACGCACAAGATTGAAACGTAAAAATGATTTTTTTGCTTATTAAAGCATCAAACGTGGTTGCACAAAACACCTTTTTAAAAGATTGTATTATTAATATAAAAAAGTAATGTAAAGATCATGCAATCTTCATTGGCTATTTCTGGTACAATTCAAACATTTCTTGAGATATCTTAAATTTCTAGCAATCTATTATTATGCTTAAATCAATAACTAAAATATAGTAAATACTTAATATTTTTTATTTCGTTAAATTCATTTGTCAAATAGTTGAATATAATCTTCGTATCTTTTACATTCGAGTTCAACTCTAAAAAAATTGTAATTATTTTTTTAGGAATTTTTAAAAATATATTTATTTTTTAGGAATTTTGAAAAATATAATTATTTTTTTAGGAATTTTAAAATTTTAACTTTATATTAGATTTTATCGATTTAATTATTTAAAAATAAATAAAATAAGGACATCGACATCGATAATATCGTCTGACGAAATGTGCCATGTGTTCTGTTGTTTACATAGGTAATAACTCAAACAGGTGTTAGTATATTTGAACATATAAACAAAAATAATTGTACTTTCTAAAAATATTTAATTTTGATAAAATTGTTATATTAACCCAACAATTACGTAAAAACAAAAACAAAAACATCGATTTTTAATTAGTAATTTTGTCATTTTTTGTTGTTCTTTATAGCAAAATCAACCACTCCATTAAATTATACCAACTGAATACAAAAATAAATAATCAGTGAATAATAAATGTAAATTTTTATGATCAAATATGTACATCAAAACGAGATATTTCAACATGTTTGGTTATCATTTTATAGCTAATAATTAAATCTAATACAAAGGAACTGGAAATCGCGGCGGCTTGATCGGCGGCGATTGCGGCGGCGTTTGAACATCGACGGTTAGCTTTTCCGGCCGCGGCGGTGCACATGGACACGGCAATGCTATAAATTTGGGTGTTGTATCTCCAGGCATTAATACCGGTACACTCAGATTCTGGTTTTTCTTATAATCCTGTTCATAAAAATTAATAATTTTAATTATTACATATTTCCCTGATATTTTTCTCACTTTACATAAATGACACAAACTTTCAAAATTACATTTTATACCCCTAGATAAATTACAATTTCATTATTGTTTAAAACAAAATTTCTAACTGTTTTGTATTTATCAACTCAAAAAATTACATATCCCTCTGTTCTTTGTTTTTCACTTTACATTAAGTGACACAAATTTCCGAAATTACAATTTCGTAATTTTATTTATAAATTTCCCCTTTCTTATTCTTATCAACTCAAAAAAATTACATATCCCTCTGTTCTTTTTTTTCACTTTACATTAAGTGACACAAATTTTCAAAATTACAATTTTCACCCCAAATAAACTACAATTTCGTAAATTTATCTATAAATTTCCCCTATTTTATTCTTATCAACATTTTTAAATATTCTCATTTAGAACCTCAAATATTTTTCATTTTAGTAAATACTAAAATACTTTTTTTTTGTTGCTTAAAACGTTTCAAGACCGTGTGCACAGTACGGATAATCATCTTAAACCATGTGCATAGTACGAATAATCATCTAGTTAATCGACAGATATCGTAAGAATTTTCAGAAGAGTGAAGAAAGTTACCGGAAAAGGAGGTTTAGGTTTATAAGGAGAAGATTCGATATCGGCGGCGGAAGGACGAGCGGAGGCATTGGCTAAAGAACGGCGGAGAGACCGATGTTTATCCCAGTGGTAACAACAAGAGAATATTCCGGAGAGACTGAAAATGATTATAAGAAGTAAAGCTGTGCCTAAAGGGAACCCTAATGATGGTCGTGAAGCATCCATATGCGACGGTGGTGAGAAATCTTGACTGTTCTCCATAGACGGTGGCGACGATATCATCAACGGCTGAGATTTTGAGCTGAAGATTTTGTTCTCTCATGTGACTTAGAGAGAGAGAGAGTTTGGTGAAGACAAGAGATTGAGATACATAGAGAAGATAGAGTGATTATTTATAAGTGAAATTTGTATTTTTTATAATATAAATTATTATATATTTTTTATTTTTTTACAACTGTTAAAAAAAGAAGAGAAAGTTGTTTTCAGTACAAAAAAGTAAATATTCTGTACAATAAAGTTGTCCCTTTTTTTTTCTTTTCGTTGAAAATTATATTCTCTTTAATAATTATATCATCAAAAAATGATAGGTTTTTTCCATCTAATATAAGGATTATGTTTTTTGACTTTTGTTAAACCATTTATGATTTTATAATCTAATTGTGCAGTGATTTTAAGATAGTGAATTTCCTTATTGAAAATAATGAAAACTCTTTCTTATTCATCTTCATTCTTCCTATTATTCATATATATCAAACTTATTATACATACAAATAAAATATTGTATTATGAATTTAGAAGGGTGAAATGGAAAATGAAAATCAGATTGCAAATTATCCATTTGGTATTGTCATTTTCTAATTATGTAACTATTTTTGGTTATCTCACTAATTCAGCCTTCTTTTTAAAGACAAACAATATAAAAGTTCTAAGATTAATAAAGAAAGTAAATGAGAATATACGGATTAATAATCTACTAAAAAGACAAAACATTTAGATACCAGCTCAAAACTATTTAAAAGTTTACTATTATACATAATTTAAGTAACATATTTATAGTATATGTTAATCAACTATTAAACTAACAAAATTTCCATACATGATCAAAACTTATCACTAAAATCTCTTATTAACTATCCTATTTATCGGAGTGAAGTCAATTTCGAATACTTAAACCATTAACTGGAATATTTAACAACGAAACTACAAAAAATTAGCATTTATAGTATTCTTTTATTGATTTTTGTACAAATATTAATTTCCTGGTTGATAAAAGAGTTTAGTTTGCCGAGTTGCTCTCAGTCTGGTGGTTAGAATGATCCAGCTAATGATTTGGCACCCGGGTTCGATTCCAACCTGCTGCATTATGATAGTTTAAAAAAAGATTTTAAGGGTGGGTTTTAGGCTACGGATCAGGCCATGTCGATCCAATGTTGACAAAAAAAAAAGTTTAGTTTTGATATTAATGTGCTTATTGGTACCAAACAAATTGTATGATTAATTTTTTTTTTTGTCAACTAGCCTAGTAGCTTTTTAATTTTCCTCCTTATACTACAGGTAGGGGTTCAATCCCTGGTGCCTTGAGGATTTATAATGTGGCAACACCCTGGGTCACCTGTCATCGACCATGATTAATTATATTATTAAAATAATTAATTAAATAAATATTTAATTAATTCTTAGAAGAAAGAAACAGAGAGGTTGCTGCCTGTACGGAGAAGACGTGGGCTCCAAGCTCCACTATGTTAATATTTTTAACCTAATCTTTCATTAATTACCCTAATAATCCTTCTTTTTTGTCTCTGTATTATTAATCACAAATCTTAGTCTCTCCTCTAACATAAACCCAAAACACACAAACACTTCTTAGTATCTATGATTTGTATTTACTTGTTTAAAATACAAAACAAGTTGGTTTATAAAAGAGTTTAAATTAGGACAATTTACAATTGATAATTAATTAATGGTAAGAGAAAATAAATTGTATTTTTATTTGGTTTACTCAAGGAATAACGTTGTCTCGTCTATCTCCACCGACGATATATTCCATTTAATATTTATAAGCTTTCATATTTTTTATAATATAGTTTTATTTATTTATTTATAATATAGTTTAAATACGAGAAAAAAAAGTATATGCTTGTACGAGTACGAATTTGCTTAGCTACCAAATCAAACCAATTATCACATGATTTGTCTCTATTCGATCGATTTGCTTGTCAAAACATTACATTAAATATAATAAAGGTTCTTAATTACATATTGTTTTGGTTAATTAATATTTCTCATAAATATATTTAGTTATTTTAATTGAAAATTGCTTTTAAAATTACTGAAACATTTTGTTTAATGTGTTGTCAATTTTAGTTAAGTGAAGTTAATAAGTTCTGCATATATATAATTAGATGGCAGAATATATCTATATTTTATAGATAAGTGCAGAGTTATATAGTATATAGTACAGTTTAAAATGAAATAAAAACAAAAATAAGATATGATATCCCATGTGTTTGGTAGTGGTTGTTGTTTTATTTTTATTTGTCGGTCCATGAGACAAATTTCTATATAATGTAAAAGATTCGTTTTCTGAATGTATAATAGTACATGCATTTAATCGACTTACTGTTTGCTTCTAAACTAAAATCATTTTATGTAATGGTAGTTGTTTTCAAATTATTTTTATGAAAAACTCAATATAACTCTTTTAATTATTTCATATATTTTTTTGTCAATGATAATATTAATATAGGCTGCAAAGATCGGTCTATTAATCAAATTCCTATATAAATTTTGTAGATAATGGGACTCGATCCCTAATTGTGCATGTGCATCTGCCTTTAGTAGACTTATCATCAGCCATTGAATTAAAGGCACTTGCTAATTTTATATATTATTAAATTCGAAAGAAAAAAAATTGAAACAATTCAAAGAAAGTGTAGTAAGTATTTTAGTACGCTCCTATTTTCTGATAAAACAAACATACGAATATATATATATATATGATATTTCAAAAACAATAACATTAAAACCTATAAATACATTACATGTTCTAGTTATTACAAAAAGGAAAAAAATGCTCACCTTTGAAACCTAACATATTATGATTTTCAAAAAGGTTTGAATTTAATAACTAATCATACAATCTATATATATATAGTTTTCATATTTTGTGTTATAAGTCGAAAATAGGCTGGAAAAATGTTTATTGCCAAGTTATTAAGATTATTTCTACTACTTTTTGCATCAAATTTTTTTTTTTTTTAAGTATTTTCATATCAAAAATAAAATTTACCAAGGAAACTACATCAACATTACAGATACAATAGCAAAATAAAATAAAAACAAATATTAAAAAGAGAAAAATGTCTAAACTCAAAACTTCAAAAAACCGAGGAGAAAGATAAATGTCTAGTTTATGAATTTTGGAACCCTAAATACATTATCTAGCCACTATTAGAGAAAAAATGATTTTTCACCATTGTGGCTAGCCACCGAAAAGAGTCACTGCTAGAGAGACTAAAGCCTCTAGATCACTAAGTATAAAATTTATATGATATCGTTAAAAATTTTAAGAGTGAATTTATCTTATCGATTTTTTGTCAACAACAATATCAGGACCACAAAAATCTCGTAGGCAGTGAGAATCGATCTTTGATTATACATATACATCTACCTTTAATATATGTACCACCAACTACTAGAATAAAAACTATTTGCTATCGATCTATTTTCAAAAACATAAATTGAGAAACTAGCCTTCTCTAAATAAAGAGGAAAATAATAATAACATTAAATGACCATGTGCATTGATTATATGTGGGCTCGTTTTAACAGGCAGACTCGAATTGTAACGATAGGACGAGAACTTACGTACTTTGATGCTTTGACAAAAAAAAAAAAGTACTTTGATGATCGTACGTACCTCATTTTTTTATATATATCGGTTACGACTGGCCGGTTAATTAGTCAAGTTCCTATATATAACATAGATGGTATGATTCGATTCCAAGATATGCAAATATGTCTACCTTTAGTGGACTTACCACATGTCACTAGGTTAAATACTACTTGTATATGTACCTCGTTTAAGTGTTTTTTTTATTAATATATTTTGTATATTTCGATTTAATATAAATTTTGTAAGTTGTTGAACATTAAAAACAGATAATGTGAAACAAAATTGACGAATTGTGTTTGAGTTACTATACCGTCCCAAGACAATTAGTCCCCACTTACACCTTAACATGTCTCCTTCACAAAAACGTACGTTCTCTTTATTTTCAAGCTTTGAGTCTTTGTCTTTAGGACCAATCTTATTTACTTTCGTGTTTTCAAACTTTTACAACCAAAAAAGACAATTTGATATTTTCTTTTTTGAAATTTTGGATGTGATAGACAAGATTTTATTGTTGTAATCAAGAGATTGACAATTAGTTACATTTTTAGTGATTAAGATGTTGTTAAGACATTTTACCATAAAAATGTTGTTAAGCCATGGTTCACTCATGGATTATCCACTCATTGTTTATTTTTTTTGTCAATTACTAAATCGATAATATTCTATTTATGATTAAAGCTTTCTAAATTATAAATTTTATTATGTAAAATTACATGACTGGTTAAAAGTAAACACGATAAAACAACATAAATAAATATGTAAACTATTATTCGGTTCTCCCTTATATGCGTGTTAGATCAATTCCCTATAGAAAATTTTACGTTATATCTAATTTTTCGTTTATTTATTTTTTTAGTATATTTTTTTTTGTCAACGGTAATATTAATATTGGACCACAAAGATTAGTATATTAGCCAAATTCTTACATAGATCTCATAGACAGTAGGATTCAATCTCTGCTTGTATATCTGCACCTACTTTTAAATCTAGTAGTCTTGTAGTCTATTCTAGTTTGTTAATATTTTGGCTCCTCTTTCAAAATTTAGTTTATGAAAATATTTTTATCTTTTGCCGTTTTTTTATTTCGGTAAATTATTTGTTTACTAATCTAATCAAATGAAAGAAAAAATGGCTATGTAACTATTTGAGTAAATATTTTTTTAATTTACTTAGTTATAACATTTTTATTTTTCCAACTTAGACATAAAAAAAATCAAGTAAAGTCCAAAATAGTATTTACTCTAATCCGACAAAATATATAGGTAAAAATATATTTGTAAATAAATTGAACAAACTCAAAATTTTGTGGATGACTATGAAACATATTTTTTTTTTCCAACTTGACTCAACTACAGCAAAAAAGACATCCAATGCTGGGGAACATGATCCACAAAAGCTTGATTGCGAGCAAGATCCCGGACTCGACGGGCAAGGAAATCAGCTTTACGGTTGAGCGTCCGCGGAATGAGAGAAATATCAAAGCATCGGAAGAGGCAATGGAGGCGGGAAAAATCTTCAAGGAGCTCTGCGAATGCTGGCCACCCCCCGGGTCTTCCACCATCTTCAGGACGTCCGCACAATCAACTGCAAAAATAACCTCTAGGAAACCGAGGAAGGAGAGGCTGAGCATAGCCCAAATAAGGGCCTCCAGCTCTGCATGAAGAGAGGACAGACTGCGAAAGATACCACGAGCACCAAAGCTGGCATGCCCATGAGTATCAGAAAAGCAGAACCATCCTAATCCAGAGTGCATGTCACTATCCTTCCAGGAAGCATCAACAAAACAACGGAATCCTGTGAATCCAGGATGTCCCTCTAAAGGTCGAGAAAGAATATCTTGCAATTGCAAAGGAGAGGAGCCCCCGGGGGGCCTCCTCCTGAACCACGGCGAGAGAATTTTTCCAAGACAAAGACTCCTCAATAGCATGACGAACCACCTCACCAGGATCCCAATCAATATTCGAGAAAAGCTTAGCATTTCTCGCTTTCCAGATAAACCAGATAATCCAAGGAAAAGCAAAACCATCAATATCCCTGGGAAGGCGCCAAAAAAGAAAGTCAAGGTTTGCATAAACGGAAGTCTCCGGGAAGATCCCCCTACAAAAGGGAATTGGAGATAAGGCCTATGCCTGCATCGCAGGAGGACAGGTAAACAAGACGTGATTGATTGATTCCGAAGGATCCCCACACCGGGGACATGCCCCCGCAAAGGGTATACCACGACGAGCTAATATCGACCCCACTAAGACCAGAAAGAGCTTGCCATATAAAATGCCGAAGTTTTGGAGGACAAGGAATCTTCCAGACCTGGCTAAGCAAAAAATTAATGGAAGGGTCAAGACTATGAAACATATTTATGTCAAAAGTTTAAGACTTTTGCCGGCAAATGCGTACCAACTTTTTCCTTCTTTAATTTGTCCTTTTTTATAATTAAATAAATTAAAAATCGTCTAATAGAAAATTACTTTGAACACTTTTCATAACAAATAAATAAAAAATGTTCAAATAAAGCAAAACCATTACGACTCAAAACTACCAAAAAATTTTCCAAATTAAAATTACGAAAATGGACCTAAACAATATCGAGTTTGGACCTTTGGCCTTTAGAGATTCTAAAGGCCAAATATTGGACCATAAATCTTAAACGACTTCACGATTTAAAGTACATAAATCGATGATAAGATCTAGAGAATATTTTGTTTTATAATATTATAGTATTTGACGTGTATTTATTTATATTAATAAACGTAACATGTTTGAAGATGCATTGAAATGATATATATAAATATTATAAATTAATTGTTATAAAATTAGTCACATGGAATAGTGTCAGTAACCCATAATTAAGTATTTTAAAGTCAAAATTATAAGTTAGATTTTACGGCTGCTAATAAAATTTAATGAAAATACAAAAGAGTAGTTGCCGTGTGGAACTCGATTTTGACAAAACTCTTACTTCGATTCTGACTTCTAATTCTTGCTCTAGCTGTATTTTTGTTTTTTTTTGCTTCTTAATTTTTAAATAACGCCAAAAATCAGTTAGTCCTTAAATGTCTTTTTCTAATTTTATTTTTATACAGTGTAAAATTTGTATTAGTGTTCATATAGCGAATTATTTTTATTATAGTGGTTAAGATGATCAAACTAACGACAATGACAATAAAAGTTCGATCTCTTCATACTACATAATTAAAAAAAAAATTAGAGTGTGAGATTTATACTATAAATCGTGTTTTATCGATATAACTATTGACCAAAAAAATAGTATTCATATACATATCAAATAGGAAAAATGCTTTCGGTCAAAAAGTTAAGCTCACATTTGTTGTTATCCCAATTAGTGTTTGATTATATAGAGTTGCATAATCTCCATAAAATATTGTTTTAAATTTTATAGAATGAATTTGATTTATAGATTGAATTTTGATGATCTAATTATTGACAAAAACAGATATCAATCGTTTAAATACATATTTCTGTAATTTTTTTCTTTCAAAAAATGATTCATAAAATATTATATAGTTCAATGTCATAAATTATAGATTTTATTTTTAACAGTTGGATCAAAAAAATTCGATTTATAGTATAAATTCTCCCAAACTCCAAACAAGTCTGAGCGGATCAACAAATTTTTTTGGAGTCGAATTCGGATGAAAAATACCAAATATATACTATTTAACTACGTAACTAAATGTAATTTCTCTAAAATTTAGAATTTAAAAGTTTTGGATTACCAATAAATTATTTTCGATCTAATTATTTGATTATCAAATAACTTTTTATAGTGTGACATTGACATGAACATGATAAATTGAGAGTCTCTAGTATCTTCTATCTACTTAGCCAATAAAGTCTCTTAATTCATGCAACAACCAAATTATAATCTTTGATTAGCTACTTAATTAATCACGGTCATACAAAGCAGAAGATATTAATTAGGGTTTTGGGTTTGAACTTGAAAGGAGACTAAATATCTAAACTTGTAAATCCACAACAAAAATATCTATTGCTATTGGTGTTTGTGTGAGCTGCAAATGGGACTTTGAACTGGTCACTGTTGTTTCTTTTAGGGTCAATAATAAGTTACAATCCACTAAACTTATCAAACACTTTTGAATATCACAATCACAACTTGTGTCTTTGCTTTCTCTCAAGCAACATAAAGTCTCTGTTAAAACGTGTTGTGACCACTATAATTCTTGTTCAATGAACTAGATATTTGTTTCACAAAACAGTTAAAAAAGAATTAAAATAAGAATGTCGAGGACATGTGAGTTAATGGTAATATAAAAACTAAGGATCGAACCCTATATATAAAGGTATTAGGAGTGAGATTAAAAACTACTATATTAGTTGGAAAAAAGAGAATTAGAATGAAAATCGTGTGAAAATAAATGATTAAAGATAGTGACCGGTAACAAAAAATTGTAACAACAATTATTTAGACTAAGATTACTCGATAATATTACAACGGTTGAATAATATAACTAGATAATCTTTTTAATGAATATTAGATTTTTCTTTATATAGTTTTCAGAATTTTTAAATATAATTACAAAAACAACGCATGCAATTTATAAAAAAAATTTTTTAAAATATTTTCAAGCGGCCATTTAAACACTGCTTTCCAAAGAATATTAATTAGTATAAAAAAATATCATACGACTATTTAGATATTATATAGTTTTAATTATAACTGAATTACTTTGAGCTTGATGGTTTGAATAATTTAGCTAATAACTCATATATTTTTTGGATAAAAAAAATTATGATCTGCATGCTTGGCGAGTGACTCAAATCTTTTTTTTTTCTCCAATCTAATCAAAGAAAGATTATATTATTATAGAGAACTTGACTTAATGTGCACTTATATATATAGTTGATATTTTTATAGCAAAATCAAAAACCTGTTGAGCATTAAGGGACCATGTTGATGTAGACTAAGACTCAACAAGATATGTATATACTTATAATACCAATACAGGTGTTATCTAATATATATATATTAAATCCATTTCATATACAGCTAGATTTAATTTAGTAATTTGTTACGAGGGAAGAAAATATCTTATGGAAGGTTTTATGTGAAAACTCGAATGTGTATTTGATTTTGAGTCAAATATATTTAAATCGTATTTAAATTAGTACAAATTGGTACATTGACTTAAACAAATTCCTAAAAATAAAAAAAAAATCCAAAATTAAATATATTAATTTTCTTCTGATTTGACCATATGCATAAGACATAAAAAAATACATCAATTTGACCAAATTTAAAATAAAATAATTTGACGATAATTAATTTGTTGTTTTTGTTTATCTGAATTGCATAAAATAGAACACAAAACAAAAATAAATAAAAATGGACAGTAACATGATTGGTTAACAAAGAAAAAATATCTTATAGATATTAAGAAACTCAAAACCACAAAACAAAGCTTAAGTAACTAAACAGGCCTGGCCCAATAAGAAGGATATGGGCTTATTATGAATTTTATATGAGATAAAGCCTAATAAGAAATCGATTTTGTATACATAATTGGGCCCAAGAAACACTGTAACGTGTCTTTTTTTTTTTGGTCGAGACACTGTAACGTGTCTTGTCGATAATCTTCGTTGTAATAATTAATTAATTAAATAGAAAGATTAATAATTTAATTAAGTGTTAGTGCATCATCATTAATGAAAGACTAATAAAATAAAGCGTGAAGGACAAAAGCTGTGTGGGTTCCATTTCTGTGTCTCAACCTGTATTATTTGTACTGTCATTGCTAAATTCCTAATTTGATTTACTGTTTAATTTTTGATTTATTGTTTTTCTTTTTACTAATCACTTTCTAATTAGCCACACACTTTAATATCATTTTTTGGGGACTACTAAAAAAACTATAAATCAACTTTAATTTCCACTTTTCCCCAAAATTCCGTTTTCTTAATTACAAAAATTTGACAAATAATTTACTAAAGGAATATTTTTATATTTTATTTCGAAAGCTACGAAAAGTTTTTTTTCTTTTTTTAATTGTGTTAATATTTTTGTGTCATCTGAATCTGAATGATATATAATTAGAAGAGTATAACGAGGAAATCAACGAGAGACCGCAAAAAAATAAAGTAAGCAATCTATCCTACAATACAAAGTAGATGATATGGAGCTATCTAATGATAAAACTAAAACCAATGCACCAAAACCTAGATATCATCCGAGTTCCTGAACGACATTTCAATAATGGGATTTACTCGAAGACAATAATTTTAATCATATAAGCTAGTCTTCTCTAGAAAATATGAGACTTTTTTATAAAATTGTTAAAGTTGAAAATTAACCGTCTCAGCTAGGTACTCAAACCAAACTCAACATAACCTAAGAAAGTAAGAAAGTTAACCGTTTGAGCTAAGTACTCTCTTTTAAAATTGTGTTAATTTTTTTTCAAAAGAAAAATTTAATGAAAAAAAGAAAAGAGAGAGTAAAAGTAAAAAGATATTTTACCAAAAAATAAATAAAGATAACGTGAGAGGTACGGAAGAGTAATGATGAAAAAAAGAGTCAGAGGAAGTGATGATGGACGGACACAGTTCCTTCCTTGCAAATCTAACGGTCAGATTTTGCTGCTTCCCATGCGTGTTCTTTCTCTCTCTTTTTTATTTTTTTACTATTAATGTTTCATTATTATGACCCCTTCTTTTATCTTATTATTCACCTTAATTACTTTGATTTTCTAAAGTATAGTATAATTAGTAAGTGACCTTTACTCTAGTGTCAGACGGTAAGTTCATTAAAGGCAGACGCATTTCTATATCTAAGGATGGAGTCCTGTTGTTTGTATTATGCAAGAATTTGGCTAACGGACCGACTAGTTATGGTCCAATATTAAAAAAAAAAAATAGTTTAATTAATTTACACTGATTGTATCTCCACTCGAACTTAGGTTGGGTGCGGATGTATAAGAGCATGTAGTGTTTGGAGAAATTTCAGCGTTGTATTCGGAATTGGAAATTTTACTATAAAGATAGTCACATATTTTGAGGATGTCTTAAAGATTATATTACATTCATAAGAGTGATTGGCTTTCCAATCTTATCAAAAAGATTTTTTTAGATTAAAATCTCTTTTCCGTATTCTTTCTATTAATGTAATTTTGAGATTAATGGTTTATTGTTTTAAACGTTTTTTTCCGCTTGTGGTGCAATATCAATATATTTTGAGTTGATAAAAAAGGGGCAGGTTGTATATTTTCTTATAAATATAAATATCCTATGTTTTTAGTGTACATTTTAAACTGACTATGTTTTATGTAATTCAATCTAAATTTTCTATGTTATTTGTAATTTAACTCAAACTATTTATTTATTAAAAAGGAACTATATTGTATTAATTTTATTGACCAAATTCTATTCGTTATTAACCTAGATTATTGTTTAGTTTTATATAAATTAAATCTTAATATTATCAGTTCCTTCCAAATCAAACCCTAATTGCATTAATCACCCATTAAACCATATTTTTATTGTATCACAAATCACAATTGGTGATCCGTTAATAATTAATTCGACATAATTAATAAAAGAGACTTTATAATTTATTTGGATGTAGAAGGTTCAGTTAGTTTATCCTTAATTTACTTGTTATTATGTAGTGAGTTAGGATCATGTCCAATTTTAGTTAAAAAACTTTAATTTGGATCTCAATTATTTTTAACAAAAAAGACCTCACAATTTTTGAAACTATGATAAAATTAATGTTTGATTTGATATTTTCGAGGATAAATTAACAGTTGATGGATGAAATTGTGCCCATAGCTTAAAATTATTTCTACTATTTACTTTTTTTTGGTCAATAATTGCATCGACAAGACTTGATCTATATAGTTTACACAACACATTCACTAAAATTTCTATTTAATCTACTAATTATAGAGGGAGGAATCAAATCTATATATCTGAGTCCTTAGGCAGATCACTCTAACCATAAAACTGAAAAGAATTAAGCGTATCATTTACTTATTTAGCATAATTAATCTAGAAAGAAATATTTTAGAACAAAAAAAGAGGAACAAGTTAAATAAAACAAAGAAATCAAAATTTCAGGTTTGAGACAAAAGTTGTGTTATTGGGCCCCATTAAGTTGGGCCAAAATAAGTAAAAGATAAAATAAAATCGAAAGGATAAGGAAAATGCAATAATTAAAGTTAAAGAAAAAATTTAAGAAGGTGGTGGAATTTAATTAACAAAAAAAACAATTAAGAATATTAAATCAGTAATTAATTAAAAATTAAAGTAGAGAGAGAAAGTGGAGGAGGTTAGATGTCCCATTCACCACCCGGCAAACCGACTTGGAATGCCGCTTTCTTGTCCCCTCTCACTCCTCTTTTTCTCTCTTTAAAATTACCAAATTACCCTTTTTCTTTTCATTATTAATTACATTTCTAAGGTTAGTTTAGTCATTAATCATAAAGGTTAAAATCGGTATTTAATATTTGCAGACAACCATCCCCTTTCGGGTGGAGCCAGAAAGTGGAAAAAAAGATCCGACTTCCGACAATATATCAACGGTTCATATTCATTAACACATATCCAACGGTTTAGATTTCTTGTAGTGATTAAATCTCAACCGTTGGATTAGAATCCATTCGTTATATAAAAATACCCAACTTTCTTAACTTATTTGCTATTCTACCACTTTCTCGGCTACGAGTTTCTGGGTGATGATAATTAAGCTTGTTTTTACTTTAATGGAAGGACCTTGACATTTCTCTTTCTCTCTCTCTATTGTTTTCACTTCTACAGCTTCTTAATTACATATCTGATTACTAATTCGATCTTCTTCTTCGTTTTGAGCTTGTATTTTACATTCAAGTTTGTTTCCCTTTGAGGTAAATGATTTCTTCTTTTCGTTGTTTAAATCCAGTTATCGAGCTTTGTTTTGTTGATCTCTGTATGTGTTGTTAGATCTACGAGCTATTGAGTTATTTTTCACTTTTGAGCTGAATTGTGGTTTCTGTTTCGCATCGTTTAAACTTGCTAGGTTTAGTGTTATGTAGATAGAAATTCGTTGAAGGTGTGAAATCTGAGATCAGCTTGAAAAATGTATCTGACTTGTTTTGTTTCTTCGTTCTGTGACCTTGAGTTGACTTCTTTTTCTATTTTTTTTAGGTAACTTTTTGCTTTCCGTTTTTGTTGAGCTTCGTTTTGCTCTAGATTTTTAGCTGTGAGGTGTTTAGTATCCTTGATTACGAGTTGTTTCTACTAGTGAAGATCTTCTGGAGGAGATGCGTTTTTTTATCTATTCGAGAAGCGTAATTAATTTGGTTTAGAGATGTTTCGAACCTGGAATTTTATTTTTGTAGAAATATTGTAAGGTTTTCTTGGTTTGTTTGGGGTTAGATCTAGGGTTTGTGTAAGGTTTTTGTATGGTTTATGTGATTTCGATGTTGTGTGAATCAGGTAAGCTGCTTTGCAGTTCAAAAAATCTTTTAAGTATTCAATGTCTCCGGAAGAGGAGCTACAGAGCAATGTCTCTGTGGCAAGTTCTTCACCTACTAGCAATTGTATCTCGAGGAATTCAATAGGAGGACTAAAGGAGCATAACTATTTGGGTCTATCTGATTGTTCTTCAGTTGCAAGCTCAACTCTCTCTGGTCTTGTAGAAGATGACAAAGGCACTATTAGCCTCAAGGCCACAGAACTGACACTTGGACTTCCCGGATCACAATCTCCTGTGAGAAACGCAGATCTTAACTTAATGAGTCCAGGAAAGCTAGATGAGAAGCCATTCTTTCCTTTGGTTCCTTCAAAAGATGAGTTATGCTCGTCCTCACAAAAGAACAATGCATCAGGAAATAAAAGAGGATTTGCTGACACTATGGATCAGTTTGCTGAAGCTAAAAGTTCAGTGTATACTGAGAAAAACTGGATGTTTCCTGAAGCAGCAGCCACCCAATCTGTGACAAAGAAGGATGTGCCACAAAACATTCCGAAAGGACAGTCGAGCACTACAAACAATAGCTCTAGTCCACCTGCAGCCAAGTATGATCAGAAAACAGGATCATTCATCAGATTTTGATATGGATTACTCTCAGTGGCTAATTGGTGTTTTTTTGGATTAATGGGGTTTTCAGGGCACAAATTGTTGGTTGGCCTCCTGTGAGATCTTACAGGAAGAACACATTGGCTACGGCTAATAAGAACAGTGATGAAGTTGATGGAAGGCCAGGTTCTGCGGCACTCTTTGTGAAGGTCAGTATGGATGGTGCTCCTTATCTAAGGAAAGTTGACCTGAGAAGCTACACTAACTACGGAGAGCTTTCTTCAGCTTTGGAGAAAATGTTCACCACTTTTACTCTTGGTGAGATGTTGCAGTGATTGCTACTGATGTGTTTGAAAACCTCTTTTCTCTTGTTGGATCAATGAATGAGTGCAATCAATTTGATTAACCTGCACGATGTTTTAGGTCAATGCGGATCTAATGGAGCTTCTGGAAAAGAAATGCTAAGTGAGACAAAGCTCAAAGATCTATTGAATGGAAAAGACTATGTTCTCACTTATGAAGATAAAGATGGAGACTGGATGCTTGTTGGAGATGTTCCATGGGAGTAAGTTTTCTCTGCGAGACATTGAATTTATCTTACATTAAATGTTGATTTGTATGACTGATTTCTGATCCAATATTTGTATATTACAGGATGTTTATTGATGTCTGCAAGAAGCTGAAGATCATGAAAAGCTGTGATGCCATTGGGTTAGGTAATGTTTTGTTTTCACTAAGTTCCTAAGATAACTCAGTAATTTAGACTTGGGCATATAACCAATACCCCGAACCCGATCCAAAATAAGAGAAGCTGAACCGAACCAAACAAAACCCGACAAAATACCCGAATAGTTCCGGAAAACCTAACCATAATCAAATCAGAATCCGGTTTATTTTATAGAATTGTGGCTTTTTTATAGAATTAATCTGTGAAAGCTTTTTATTAGTTTTGTATTCTTATTAAATCTGGATAATATACCTGAACCCTAACCGAAAAATAAAAAATACCCGAATAATTCTTAACTCAATTAAACCGGAAACCTGAAAAACTTGATCCGAACCTGATCCAAACTAAGAGAAGCTGAACCGTATCAAACAAAACCCGACAAAATATCCAAATTGTTCCGAAAAACCTTACCATAAAATCAGAATCCGGTATATTTTTATAGAATTGTGGTTTTTTATAGAATTTATCTGTGAAAGCTTTATCAGTTTTTATATTTTAATTAAAATCTGGATAATATACCCGAACCCTAACCGGAAAATAAAAAAATACCCGAATGATTTTTAACTCAATCAAACCGAATCAACCGAAAACCTGACCCAAACTCGAACGCGAACGGATATCCGAATGAATGCCCAGACCATTAACTCAAGTACAACCCGAACATACTTGTATGAATATTCGCTCTCAGGATTCATTAAGATTTTAGTCTGGTCTTAGATTCTAATGACTTCTTATTACAGCTGCAGCTCCGAGATCAATGGAGAAGTCGAAGATCAGAGCTTAAAAGAACAAAATGACAAAAAAGCTTTCTAATTATACAAAATATATGCGATCTTTTGGTGCTGTTTTTATAAATTTCAAAACATCTTTAGTTTCTGAGAATTTATGAAAAAGAAAAAAAGACTTAATTTGTAAGGAAATGAAAAAAGAGTTTAAAATTATCTATTTTTGTTGTCTGTTGTTTTTAGTCGAACCCAGTAACTGGTTGCTTCGTTTGATTTATTTCTGTGTGTTTTGACAATTTTTTTTTGGAATATTTGATGTAATGTATTGTTATTCTCTCTTTTCTCATTCACTTTTTCGGTTTTATAATCTAAATTCATGTCAAACCATTTTGTAATTTGGTTTAGATTAATAAATTTTTTTGTTTGATTTGGTTTGGTACCAAAACTAACTTAAAAACATAATAAAATTATAAGACGATGATTTGGTATATATTTGATTCATATTGTATAATTTAAAATTTGTCCATGTACATAAAAATACAAATTTCAAACTCAAAGGAAAAATAGTGCAAACCTAGTGGGCCTTTTGGCTTTGGAAATTGGTATTTTTTCAGTAGTAAGATTTTTTTAAGACATGGAATTTGTCATTTTTCCATAAGAATTTGATTGTGGGATAGTGAGATCTATAATAACAATTTGGGAATTTGATCACTGGTTAAATGTTTATTTCTGCAGTCTTTTTTACCAGAATTTGCCTCAGAAATATATTCTATGTAATATTATTTGATTTTGAAGTTTAGAAATTGAAATTATGTATCAGAATTTTTCAATCTAAGTATTGAAATCCATAATTTAATTTCTATCATGGAGAACTAATCAATACTTAATTTTTCTGGAATCAAATTTTGATAAAAAAATAAAGAATTTCATATTAATAATGACATTTGCCCAATAATCTATTATTTATTTAATACTAGATGATGTCCCGTGCTATGCACGGGTTATGTAATATTTCTTTGTCTTATTTATTTATTTATTGTTTGATTTGTATGTGTAAATTTATTAA